>BQNB010117944.1:0-21086 GCA_026074375.1 Tanacetum coccineum
TATAAATCGTCTTTAGACCTACGTATAAATTGCCTGAACAAAAAAACACATATAATTCGCCTTTAGAACTACGTATAAATCTCCTGAACAAAAAACACGTATAGTTCGCTTGACCAAAACACGTGTAATTCGCCCTTACGTATAATTCGCCCAATACACTTCGAAACTCAAAAATCAAAAATCTTAAAAAGACTAACTTTTTGATGTTTTTACCTTATTTTTCTTGTACTTCTTACGTATCTAAGACAATTAAAACCTTAAAAACACAAACTTTAACGTTTTTGACACAAAAAATTTGAAATCAAGATTCTTAGTACAAAACCCTTTTTCTAACCAAAAAGACTCAAAAATGAAGTTTTTGATGGTTTTTCAAATATTTTCTTGTACTTCTAGCCCAAACTAAGATAAATAAAGAAGAAAGTTAAAAGCTTTATGGTTTTTAAAATGGTTCTAACCAAGACACGAGTAAACTAAGGTAACAAACACACACAAAACCTTTACAAACACCCTATGGCTCTTGATACCAATTGTAAAATATCTTAACACATATAGTATGGAATTCGTTTAGAGTTTTAGAGAGAGAAAGATGTGGTTGGATGAACACTTAGAGAGAGAAACAAAGAAGAGAATATTAGATTGAGTGTGTGTGAGAAATGAACAACCAACACCCTCTCCATGTGTGGAGAGGGCTTTTATACAAAGGGTAGTGGCCGGCCATGGGCCACATAAGAGGCTTTCCATAGGCCTTTAGCCTGGTTAGCTTTCTAACTTAACCTTTTTGACTTACTACGAGCTATGACTAACTATATTGGTAGTGACCGATAATTTTTTGTATTTCTAACATATTGGAATAGTGTCCTAGTGAGATTTATGGATGATCTCTTTATGGCTCTAGACTCGATAGTGCATTTTAGTTTTAGTAATCAGAGGCTGGAGCAGACTGCCACCTTTTTAATACCAACTAACTCGGAGTGCGAAAATCGATAGAAATGTGTGTAATCTCCATGAGAAATGAAATAAGAGTCTTTTGAGAGACCTTGAGTGGCTAGGGAGGGTTGTGCATCGCATCACTGTATCCATGATGACTATCTTTAATACCAGACAATAGCTTAGTGTTTCTGATAGCATATGTATTGACCCAGTTTCTACCTAAGTGTAAGGAAGGATTCTTTGTTTTCACCCTTTATCTTAACTTTTCTTTTTCATTCTTCAACCCCTTCAATGCTTACCAAGACTTCATCACTAACACCTTGTTGGGTTTGTTCCAGTGTTATCTCTGTCTTAGTCTGCATTTTTTCCCTTTTCTTACTTTTTCTCCTTTTAATCATACCTAAGGACTTCTATTCTATCTAATGGAATGTCCCTGGGTAGATCTCTTTGGTTCTAGTTGGATCGTGGGAACAAACACCTATACCTAACCACCTTATAACTCCAATAAATTAAATACATGGTTGGTCTTTTGGTATTGTTCATAGCCTTAAAACCATTTAAAAAGCATCGATCAAGGTACTTTATGATATAAATCAAAACATTTAGTACCTCGATGGTTTTTAACTTTCAAAAATTTCCCCCCTGCATATTTGTATCGATAACCAAAAATGTTTTGCACATATAAGGAAGAAGCTGCACTAGTCATTCAGATCATATTTTACAAGTTATATATATTTTAATCATATTTTCTCCCCTTATAAAAATGTCAAATCTCTTGATATTTTGGATATCAATTGATTCAAATATGTATGAAAATTATTTGGGGAGAAAAATGTTCTAATTATATATTAAGCCTTTTTATTGGGAACATTTTGATGCTCCCCCTAAATTTATAAGGGTATTATATAGTGTTTGAGTACGTTAATTTAAAAAAATTTGAATTTACTAAGATATTCTTGAATATTCGTACTCAAACACTATATATGCCCATTATTATTTTTACACTACTTATTTACATTTTCACAAGTATTATAATTACGAGGTTTGACCTAAAATAGTAGAACAAAAAATGATAGTCATATTGTCCGCTGAAGCAGTCTAAGGTCTTCCCCTTAATCTCTACCACCAACAAACTTTTCCAAGCTTCTCATTAACCTTCTTTCCAGTAATTGACGATCAATATCTTTCACCATGAGCGAGACCGTTTCTTGTCCAAATTACCCCATCTCCTTCATGGCATGAAATTTGTATACCTCATCTCCAAGTTGTTGAGCATGTCTTTGAGTTTATCCCGAACTGATATGAGTGTACCGTTACTGAACTTATAGAGCTCATGAGAACACAACAGTGTGTTTCTCTCCAACTTGTCCAAATAGATGACACCTTGAGGGTTAGAGTATGTGGTATATGGTTCTAGGTCATTGATGCCAGCTTTGTGCGTCAGTAGTCTTGAGATGTTGAGCTTTTTCTGGTAGCTTTCGACACCAAATTGAAGATCTTCCACTCGCTTCTGTATTACAATACGTCTTGTGAACATACGTAAGGCTGCTGCTAGGTGCACAATGACCTCACCTTTGAGGTTGAAGAGTCTGTTCTGAACAACGAGAATCAGCATGTCCTCGATGTCATTTAGATAAAGTCGTAGAAAGTCGCCTTCCATGAACTTGTATAATTTTTGATCAGATCTTCGAACTTCAATCTCCTCTAGATGACCATAACCATACCATACGTTGACTTTAACATTTGTCATAGCCAGAATTCTTTTGGTGGAGTACACATCATGTTTGGACACCCTGTTACTAGCATATCCATAGAAGGTTTGTCTTTTGAGTCCCCAGTGTGAAGTGCCTAAAAGAGCATGTCTGTTATAAGCTACTTTTATAGGACTCCACAAGTTAGGTACCAATTCCTTACAGATCATACTTAGCAGCCTTCGTCTTTGTCAAATAAGTCGTGTATTTTCTGCCAATGCTTCCTCATTGCAAGTATGCCAAGTCAGTGTTGAAGAAGTAATCAACAAGGATAATCTAACGATTTTTTGATTGAACCAAAGGTAGTGGTTTGCTTAAGTCGAATAAATATCTATCACTTTTAGGGTTATTCCAGTCTAGTTGATCATTTAGAGCTTTGTAACATTCTTCCATATTATATTCGAGCTTGACATAACTCCTGCAAGTGCCTTTGAGAAACTTGTAAGCCAGTCCTACCAGAATATCTTGTGTGAGATCACTAATCTGCAGGCGGTTCATGGCAAATGCGATGAAGTCAATCGAAGTGCTCATTAAATCATCATATGTTTTGGAAGATTTTTCTGCTTTGGCAAGGTCACTAATGTAACATTCTGTATTTTCAGGTCATTTACGACGTTATCTATTTTACTAATTATATTTTTTTTCTTCGTACGTATTTACTTTTAATTCTTATTATATAGTAAAATCGCGTAAACTAAAAATCAACAATTAACGTAAACGGACACCAAACGAATTAAAGTTTTCGTCAAGCAAGCAATATATTATTTTTACGAAAGTAATAATCAACTTTTTATATTTTATTTTTATTGGTTGCGTAAAACATTTACGTTTCGCAATTAAATACATTTAGGCATACCCGGAAGCACCAAAACTTTTCTACGCTTCAACAAATACCCACTTTTATACCCAATACATAAAAATTACAAAAATATCTTACTTATAGTATTATCCTGAGGTTGTGTAGAGGGTCTAGTAGATGCATCCTGAGTTGCTGGAGTTCGCCTCTGAAATATGTATCGGTCCGCGGTACTTTTCTTCTTTGGCTTTTGCAAGATCTAAAGTGATTGTGCCGCTTGCTCGTCAGTTAGCAATGCATTATCCCTTTGCTTCAATCTCCGGATTTTTTGGATATCCCCAAAACAGGTTCATAAATGGCCACTCCGCCGACAGGTTCTTGAAAAGATTCCAAGCTCATTTGAATACCTCTTTGTAGATTGTACTCATCATCTTCCACTTGAGGTTAAGAAACTGGTTGAGGTTCTTCATCTGCTTAGGCTTGGAGGGTTTCTTTTTCACCGACTTAGGCTGTTTGGCAGGAGCAGGCTGTTTGGCAGGTGCATGCCTTTTAGACTTACCAGTTGGAGGAGCTTTCTTCTTCTTCCCACCCTCTTCATCTGCCACAGTAGTCGCTTGATAGGATTAACGGGCAGCCATTTCCAATTAATTTTGGTAGTACTCTGAATTACGAATGACATCAGTAATCAGATCTTTAGGAATAGGCATTCCGAATACCTCATCCAATTCTCCTTTGGGGACGAATTTGAGATCCCTTTGCTGTACATTCCCTAGCAAAGTGACCAGTGTTGTGACAATTGAAGCATTCAAGCTTCTTTTTGTCAAAACCAACAGGTGTTTTTCCATCAACACAAACTCTCCTTCCTGTTTTCTTACAGAACTTCTTCATTCGAATAGCAATCATTGCTATCTGCCAGTTTATGTCCATCTTTTCAATGTCCAAGTCATTAATTTGTTCCAGGTCTTCATGAAGCAAGTCCCAATCCTCTTATTGTTTGGCAAAGAGGGAGTAAATAACTTCATCCGCAAAACCAGCAATTATGTCCTTCATCTTTGTCAGCATCATCTGACATTCTCTTCTTTAACCTGTCTGCAACACCTTTGTCCATGGCATCTTCATCCTCAAGAATAGATTATATGAGAGCATGATATAGATCCTTGTGTTTGGTGTTTTTGTTAAATGACTTAGTTTTAGTCATTATCTCAAACAAGGTTCTTTTCTGATCAAATTCTTGTAATTCAGCCGTATCAAATGAAGTGATGGTGTATTTAGTCTCTTGCTTTTTTCCTGCTTGTTCCATCTTGATCTTGTGAATTTCTGCAGCACTTTTCTGAAGTTTATGTTGCTATTGGGGCACTTATACGACATCTTTTGGAACGAAGTGTTCCTTAATAAGTTCTGCAATATATCTCTGGATCACCTTATGAAGAGTATCATCCAGACTAGTTCCAAGGTACTCTTTAACAACGATTGGAACTTCAGACTTGATTGATGCACGAATAGCTGAACTGTGATCAACATTTCTGAGTGTCTTGACTTCATTTTCTAAGTCAGAAAGTCTTTGACGGCAAGCAGTAAGGGTTGAGGAATCAGGAGCAGAAGTGATTGTGATTGTTGCTTCTTTAGTTTTTGGTGTTGGTATTGGTGTTGATTGTTGTGGAAGAGGGATGAATGGTGGAATAGGTGGAGGAATGGTTGTTGCTAGAGCTGTCGAAGATTCAGGAATTACCGAAACAGGTATGGTGAGAAGTGGTGAGCTCTGACTACTTTGATCTTCATGTTGGACTTTGATGTCCATCATTGAGATAATTTCAGTGTCGCCTAAGGGAATGTTATCAAAGTTGAGAAATTTAGTGGCATAGTCGGATGAGATAGAAGAACTTTGTAGTGGAACTTTGGCCTTCTGTCTAGCAAGGGCAGCTATAACTATTTCCTGAGCATCATCATTGACTTGATCACCTGCAACCTCTTGATTAATGTTCTCATTCTCTGCATCTACCTTTTCAACATCAGTCATCTCCTCATCACCTTTTCCTTCATCAGCAGTCTCTGCATCTTTCAACTCCACATTCACATCATCATACATTTCTTTATTGATACGTTCATATTCTTCATCATCTACATTTTCATCATCAGTAGGTACATAGTTTTTAGGTGTATGCACGAACTCATCTTCTTGTGTTTCTTCTTTGTCATCACTTGTCCTTGGATTATCAGACACATTTTATTCATCATCACTTTGCTGATCATCATCATCATTATCATCATCACTATCTCCCCAAGATTCATACTCACTCTTAGAAGAATCTACTTTGGACACATCGGGAACCCCTGGTATTAAACCAGTTCCTTCACTTGTGTCAGTTGACTTGCCTTTTTGCTCATCAGGAACCTCTAGTTCTAAACCAGCTCCCTCACTTGAGCCACCTGCTTGATGAATGTCTGTTTCTTGTTTTCTTCTTTTGATAGCCTTTTTCATCTGAGCTTCCTCAAGTATCGCGGCTTCAGACAGCAATTTAATCCCTTTGCTTCTCTTAGTCTTTGCTGGTGCATTCTTATTGATACAGACACACCAGGAGTGTCTCTGATTTGAACACCAGCAGGCTGTCTTCTAGCAGCAGGTTTCTTGATAGGTTTCTCGGCAGGCTCTTCAACAGTAACCAGAGTTTTTTTCTTTGAAGGAGAAGCAGGTTTCTTAAATTTCCTTGCTTTCTTGGGATTTGCTGCTCCTGTAGCGAATGCAAGATAAGTCTTAAAGGAAGTAGAGTTCATCATCTTCCTATTGGTCATCCCTGCAGGAATTAATGCTCCATACACTTGATATTCTTCAATTTTGGAGACAAATCTCAAGGACCTCAAAATATTATCATCTTGGAAAGTGTGCATGAAAAGTTTATTCCTCATAGAGATTGACTTATCTTTGGTAATGAAGTGTTGGATGATTGCCTTTGTAAATCTGGGATAGAACATTTTCTCTTGTTTCATGGAGTCTCTGTTGTCTATCTGGAACATAAAGTCTTCCCAAAGTAGTTCAACAAAGTCAACATTTTGGTTGTAATACATCCCTCACATGATTTGAGCTCTTGAAAGTCTGATCTTATCAAGACTTGTGGTTTTCCCAAAAAGGCATCTTTTGATGACTACAACAAAGGTTCTCCAAGGTTGGTGCAGGATCTGTATATACCTTAGTTACAGAGTCAATATCACCTATGTACCCAAGTTCCTTGATAAAAGAGACAATTTCTGGATTAGAAGAAGGAGGTACAACAAACTCTTGGTTTGGCAGTCTAGAACAGATCTGGAGAATGTCACGAAAGGCTTCTACATCAATTGTGCATTTCTTCTTGTCCAGCTTGAACTTGTACGAGGATGAGTTTTTAATCTTGGTGATGGTGTGCCAGAACTGATGCATATATTTTTCTGGGACTTCTGATGTGATTAGGAAAGCTGGATAGCAAATAGTGAGTGCAAGAGCATCCAAGACAACTTGATAAGTGGGTTCCTTTAGAGTCTTTGTGGGATCAATTCTCATGTTGCATTTGCTAATCTGGACTCGATTCTTAGGTGCAACTAAGGCATTGTCAAGAGCAATTTGTTGAGTAATAGGATTCATGGTTCTGCTAAGAATTGTCCAATACAGTTTATACATAAATAGATATATATTATTGATTGACATTTTGTTTCATGCAGATAGGTTTTATGAAGCAAGTTGTGATATTTAACTAGGAAATTAAACACAGTTTATCAGGCATACAAATATAACACAAGATGATGATCAAAGATCAAAAAGTCAACTTAGAGGGTCAACAAACTAACTATTGGTCAAACATAGTCAAATAGGCAAACAGATAGAATTCTAGGAAAAATACCATGTATAAATCACCTAGTGAAAAATTACAGGTATAAATCGCCCAGTGTAAATCTCAGATATAAATCGCCCAGTGTTAATTGCTATGTTATAATCGCTAAGTGTTAATCTCATGTATAAATCACCTAGTGTTAATCTCATGTATAAATTGCCCAATTATAAAGCTGGTATAAATCGCCCAGTTTAACATAGGTATAAATCGCCCAGTTAAAAATAGGTATAAATCGCCCAGTTTAAAATAGGTATAAATCGCTCAGTTTTAAACGCGTATAAATCGCCAAGTTTTAAAATTTTGAAAATATCAACTTCATTTTTCTAGCTTCTAATACATCTAAACACGATCCTTAGCACATAAAAACAACACATGAATCATCTTAACAAGAATTTACCACAAAAATTACCACTTTTACTATAGTTCGAGTACAAGAACTCGAATAACCAAAGATATCAAGTGTTTGATGTTCTAGCTTGGATTTGTACACTCTAACTGTGACAACCGTGGTTTGAGCCGGTTGGTCAGTTTGTTTAGAATTTATTTGAAGCGTTTATGTGTGTTCTTTATGTGTTTTATGCGTTTTATGAGAGATATGTGTATGAGATTGAAGTACATGATTTATGAATCATGGTACTAGTTGAAATGAGATTGAATGGAAATGAGATCATTTGGAAGCTTTGCGTAGTTTCAAATGTCGTGTACGTAATTTTATTAAACTGAATTCAAACGAGTGAATACATCCTAAGATAAAGCAATAACCCCGCAAATCAATTTAGTTTTAGGGAACACTTTGATTTGTAGAACCCTAAATCATTTTTAGGGTTTTTGTGTAATTTCAAGAGTTCTATTTGTGATTCAAGCTAAATCCTATATGATTTAAGTGATGTGTAGGATTTAAGAAACATGTTTTTAGTTTACCTTCTTGGATTGAATGTCTTGATTACGGTTCTTAGATTTGAGACGAGTATACAATGGAGTGAAAAAGAATATTGGGTGTGTTTGTTTATGAGATAGGAAAGCGGGGTGGGGGTGTTTGTTATTAAAAATCTTTTGATTTTTGACCCAAAATGCACCCTATGTTTTACTTCTTTGCAATTTTTTTTTTAATAAGTTTCCTAAGCAGTCTCTAGTTTGGCTTTTGGCACAAAAATAAGCCCCTCAAGGTTTTTGACTACTAGACTAAGCAACATATTCTTGTTATTAAGACCCTAAAGGATTAAACACATAATACATAAAGCTCAAATAAGTTAAATTTAATTAACTCCCCTTTATATATTAATCCATTATTGTTTAAAACTTTTTCCCTTTTATCACATGATGATTTTTTAAAGAATTTTTTGACATTTTCTCCCCCTCAAATAATGACCCGTTTTCTAGTTAAAGAGCTTTAGTCATTGTTTGAGTGGTCAAAAATATCTGAAAATCATGTTCTGATGAAACTTTGAGATGATTAAATTCATTTTAAAATCAACACCTTAAAAAATAAGATTTCTCTTATTTTAAACAGATAAATGCACTGACACGTACATTTATTGTATATAGATTGAATGGGTTGTATTGCAAAGTAAACACAAGCCTTTGTATGAATATAAAGTAATTCATACCCGAGAAAAATTAATTTCTCGTTGTGAGGTCAAGTTTTCTTTTTGATGAAATACTTGCCTTTAAATTAAAGACCAGGTTGCTATCTTAAATAATAGCAAGCCATTTGATATGTTTTAAAACATTTTGAACTTCTGCTCGAACTTCATTTACAGTCTCGTATCACTATTGAATGACATTTCTAAGGTTGTAAATGTTATCAATTTTCAGAAGACATGTCATGAAAAATATATTTTTATATTTTCTGATTTTTTAATTTTCTATTTTGTTTTTTGGTTTTATATTTTTCCTATTTACATATGATACATATGGTACATATGATACATAACGAGTTACCACCATTACTCATCCTCTTCTTCTGCCAGACTTTTAGGTTTTCAGGAGACATTATCGTATCCAAGCTCTTGCTTGATGAGAAAGTCAAGTAGTTCTCGTCCAATGCCTTTGGTATTAAGGATATCTGCTAGTGATATTCTGTTATGACGAAGTACAGTTCAACCACCCAATTTTCCACTTGCTCCTTAATGGAGTGGTATCTGATGTCAACATATGCTTGATTAAGGATTGTTGGATGTTGTTACAGCATAGGCAATGGCACTTTATTATCATTAGTACAGCGGGAAGGAATTTTGTTGAACCCAAGGCATAGTTGGTCAATTTTGATATCATTCCAAAGTATTTGAGCACAAATCCTGACCAAGCTTTGTATTCAGCTTCTATACTCGGACAAGGCTATGATTTTCTACTTTTTGGGATGGACCAACTCTGTTGCCTTAAAAAATTGTGACATATCGGGAATTACATTAGTTTTCATTAGCTAAGGATCTGACAGGAGACTATAAACTGTTTAAGATAGTATAGTGTCCCTTGTCTTGTCCTATATATCCCCTCCATACTTCCATGGAGGGGTGAGGATTCATAATTTTGTAATAAGGTGTGTGTGTTTCTCTCTCTAGAACACACACCTCTTCCCTTTTTCTCTCACTAATAATATGGCAACTTATTTGTTTAATCCTCCCCGACCTCCGGATTTTCTTTGTTAGCTAGTGTTTCTTATTTTAACAATTGGTATCAAGAGCTAACCGGGGGTGTATTGTATTCGAGTGTGTTGTGTTAGTGATTTCGATTTTTTATGGATCATTGTTGTGCTGGCATCATTTTCTTGGCTTAAAAGCTGTAGTCGTGGTATTTCGTGTGTTGATAAGACTAATCGCTCAAGGACGGAAGAAGATAAAAATTCGTGCAATGTAATCTGTTTGGATCGAACTGAGTTCATACTTGTTTGAGAATTCGAAACGATGTGCATTTTCAGTTTGGTTCGAATAGGGAGGATCGAAATAGGGGGATCGATAATAGGATGTGATCGAATAGGGGGATCGACTAGGGGGATCGACTGGGGGGAAAATCGAACTAGGGCATCGAACTAAAGGATCGAATAACGGCGGAAAATTTCAATGAATCGAACGAGCGGATCGACGAGTTGATTTCGAACGAGTTGATTGAACGAGAGGATCGAACGATTAGATCGAACGAGTTGAACTCGAACGAGAGGATTCGAACGAGGTTGATTCGAACGAGTTGATCGAACAAGCCAAGGATCCGAACTTTTTTTTAATAAAATATAAGTGATCGAACTAGCGGACTCGAACGACAATGACTCGATCGAGCCGGAATTCTCGCGGATTTCGAACGGACCGGACGAACGATGCGGAACTGAACGAGAGGAATCGATACGCGGAAATAAAAATTTGGAACTAGCGAACGAGATTTTTTTTAGAAAACTGGTGGACGAAAACGGGTTGCAGTTAAAACGGCCATAACTTTTTGATCCGTAAGTCCGTTTTTTGGCCCGGTGGTCCTCTCAATCGTAAGAGATTACACGAGGACGGATCACGCTGTATCCACCCTTTAGCTTGTTAAGGATTTTTTGAAGGCCAAAAACATCGTTTTCTATGATTTATTCGTCGTTTTTTTTCAGTTTCTTTTGGCATTTTTCGTCGCTGAATTCCGCATCTAGTCACTCGGTTGTTTTTCTATTGATCTTTGTTAATTATCCCGTTAATTCATTTATCGGTTTTAATCATAGACGTGTAAAATCCCGTGAATGTTAATCCATAACAACAACACAACAAACACGATACATAACACTACAAAAGATCCGAATAAGATTCACTAAAACGACAAACGGCTACGTGATTCGGACTACGATGACAATTAATCACGAAGTTGATTTGGTTATCCCTCATTTGAGATTGAAGTTGGATTCATGAAGGCGTCGTCTTATTTCATATCGAGACTTCCTTCTATTTTACCCCTTTTCCTTATACCCAATCTATCGATTGATGACTTGCTTTTGATCGATTACTACGGTTTTGATTGTAGGACTTGAATTAATCTTAGTTCCAGCAGTCAGGGGGTGGTTGGTTGCAGACCTGGATTAACTACACTTAAAAGGAGTTACATTGTTATGTCTCATGTCACAGCAGAAGACGATGTAGATAATGTCAAGAGGTGTTTTTTGAGTTACTTCTCATACTTTCGGATTGGGCTATAGAGTACGTAAAATCTAATCTTGCATCCGTTCTTCAATCAACATCAGTGCCAAGATTAAGTATCAAATTTGGGGGATTTACTTATTTATCAAGTTTGGTCATATCGGTTTACATTCACCAAGTCTCAAGTGATTACAACAATAGCCGACAGAATACGAGGTTGGAAAGTTAGCCAGAGAGTTTAAAGGTTGAGATGTAATCAGCACTTCTCACAGGTATTTTTGTGCTATTCCAAGACAACGATACTTCACAGTCTAAGCAAAATCTTCAAAGTTCTTCGATGACATTCATTCACAAGACCTTGATTATACCAAGTGTTCTTGATTCTTGCTTCAACTCCTTTACGGTTTGTGAAGTCAAGACGGTAATGATTCTTTTGTAAATCAAGATTTTTGCTTATGACAAGAACTTCTCGAGTATATAGACATACACGACAATGATTCTTCCGAGAGTTCACAACCATCAAGGGGAAAATGTGTACATCCGGGAATTAGTTGACTTTGATGTTTACCGATGTCAACTTCCAAGGGAAGTAGTGATCGACTACTTTATTTAGTTATGGTTTGAGAAGTATTTTGCAAATGTGAGAAGAATTGTTGTGATTTTCGATGTACCCTCGAACGGAATTCCAACCAAGCCCTATGGACAAGAAGAGTGGTCGTTGGTGGTGGTTTGACTTCTTACAAATTTCGCTGTGCACGTCGATGAAAGTAGAATGATGGTTGGAGCTACATCAAAGTTTATGGAACTGATTATGATAGGATGTTGGTTTGGGGGGAAGCTGATTCAGAAACTTTGCCAAAAAAGGAGTCTTATGGAAGGAATGCTTTTCAAGGGACATGCTGATGAATTGGGGGGAAGTTAATCAGTTCATTGACCCTACTACATTGGTTCTGTACAAGTAAAGTATAATGAAGATCCAACTGGAGTACAAGTTCAAGACCAGGAGAACTCGAAGACATTTTCAGCTTTGGAAGCGCTTTGGAAGAAACGTTATTTTTTGTTGTATTTGTACTTGTTAGGAACATTGTAAGTAATTCCATATGTCACATATTGGGGAAGATTGTTAGGCCTTAAAATAGTGACTTATCGAATTTACTTTAGTTTTCATTAGGCAAAGGACTACAGGGACTATAACTGTTAAGATAGGTATAGTGTCCCTTGTCTTGCCCTATATTATACCCCATCCATACTTCCATGAGGGGTGAGGAGATTCTTAATTTTGTAATATAGGTCTGGGTCGTGTGTTGTTTCTTTCTAGAACCCAAACACCTCTTCCCATTTTCTTCACTAATAATATGGAACTTATTTGTTTATTCCTCCCTGACCTACGGATTTTCTTTGTTAGCTAGTGGTTTCATATTTTAACAAACATATCTCATCACCCAATAGCTGCATACTTCCGGATGTACTTCTTCTGTATATTTAGCATACTAAGCTAAGTTGACTCCAGCGTACTACAAAGTTATTAGTGGAATACATGAATCCTTGAATACTATAGACCATATTGATGGTTCCATGTAGGGTATCAAAGATTTTCATTAGCGGACATGTAGTGCTTTTTGATAGGTTAGTGGTATGTGCCTTAATTACAATAACTTCTTACCTATAAATACGAGCCTAAAGATGTCCAAATGACCAAAAACGGACATAAAATGCCAAATATATGCTTGTTTTGCTTATTATACTGTGCAAGTAATGAAAATTCACTAAAGGAAAAAAACGAAGCCAAAACCGACAAAACCAAGCACGGGAATGGAAAGAGCGTGAAAAGTCAAAGCCAAAGACATGTGCATCTTAAATGGACCAACCCGCACCCAAGTTAATGGGCCGGGTCAGTCCAGAAAAGCCTTATCTATAAGCCTTATAGTTTAAAAAGCCCAAAGTCCAAAATCCATTTCCTAAATCCAAAACCATTACAACCGGCCCAAACCCAAAAGCCCATTAGCCATAACCTAACTATAACGCCATTTAAACTATTACACCAACAGTCCCTAACTGTTTACACCATTAGTCCTTATGGACTAACACAATTAGTCCTTATGAATAACCCCGTTACCCTTTACCATTAACCCCCGTTAACCCCTTTATCCCAAATAATCTCAAAACCTTTCCCGCCAAATTCACTATTCATCTGTCACTCTCACCTCGACCCTGCACCCAAGGCAAAACCCCACTAGAAGATGACAAGGGATTGCCACCTTGGCAATCCCATAAAGATTTATTGGTTGATGGGACATGCCAATAAATCAAGGGCTGAGATTTGAGACAAAGAAGCACACAAGAAGATCAAAGACTACGATTTAAGGCTTGGAGAGCACTCTCTCATTCTCCTCACAGAAGAAACACACATTGAAGACCTAGAACCTTCTCTATTCGGCTATAAATAGAGATTAGTTCTTTCGTTATGCGATCTAGTTTTTAATAGCTTTTTATTTGTAACTTTCAGCTTATATTAAGTTTGCTTTAGCTTATTTGTATTTCCTTTAAAGCCTTGTATCGAGATTTTAAGTTCAAAGAAATTTATGTTTTTAAGTTAAATTCTGTTTTTAAGTTAATGCAATTTATGTTTTAAAAATGTTTGTTAAGCTCACATAAGCTCCTTTTATCTTTTACTTTAGCTATTTACTTAAGCAATATAAGCTTTTCCATAGCTTATAGTGTTTTAAGTCATTTTCATAAAAAGTCACTCAAAAACTATTGTGGAAGATAAGCCAAAAAGGGATGGGCTTATATGACCATACTAACTTATCTATGATAAGCTGGAGCTTGTAGATCAGCTTTTAAAAGCTTAATCATCCTTGTTTTGTGTAAAGGATCAAGTGAGTTTCAATTTCCACTTTATAGCTTATTTTAGTTTTAGCTTATTTAACTACTTAATATTTGCCTATCTGTGCTTATTCTTGCTTATTAAATGTTATGAATGCTTATTAGTATTGGATTAATGCTTATAAGTCTCTTAGAAATAGATTTCATAAAAACTGTCATATTTTAGCTTAAAACTGCTTATTTCAAATGTGCTTATTCTACTGCTTATTTCTGTATATTTGTTGCTTAAATGTCCTTAAGACACCTCATGCTTAATCTGTTCTTAGACTTTAAAGCATTTCATAACCTGTTTAAGTTTAAAATGGGTTTTTGGAATTTTAAAGGAGTGTTTGGGATAATAGAATTTTTCATAAGTAAAATCTGTTTTTACACTTTTAGGTTTCATAGTTCAACTTTAATTCATCATAAAGCAGTCTTAGATTAGTTTTAATAAGTTATGAATGAGTTTTGTTGAGTTTTATGTTTAGATTTATCAAAATCAAAGTCTGCTAGTTTCGTTATTGCCTAAAACTGTTAAGAAATGGATTTTAAGTAAAAAGCTCCTTGATGGTATTTTTTTTAAATGCTTTAGTATGTTCAAATGCATCATTTTGATTTGTGCTAAAGTCCCTATTACTGCTTCATTGGTTTAGAAGAAAAAACTGTTTTTGGTATGCAAGTTATGGTTCAGTTTTAGTCAGTTTTGTTAATCAAATTTAGGTTAGTTCTGGGTTGTTTTAGGTTATGAATTTAAGAGCATAAGCTCATTGGTTATCAATCTAAATCTGTTTTAGCTTATTAGGTTCTTAGGTCAGCTTTTGCTAGCTTAAAACTAGGGCTGCAAAAGCTATATTTTCACCAAAAACATAGTTTTTAGTGTAAACACCAATATTCAGTAGCTCATAACTAGCTTATAAGTTTTTCAAAATGCTTATTTTTGGCTTATTCTGGTAGTTTATAGGATAAAGTTAATCTTTTTGAGGTTTGAAGAATTAGCTTATTGGTTATCTAGCTTAATTGTTAGCTTAAAAGTGCCCTTTTAGGCTGTTTTATAATTTTCACCCCAAAACTGCTTATTTGATTTATGAGATTATAGCTTATTGGATTTGGTTAATTTTTGTTTAGATTTTCTTATTAGGTTAGGTTATAGGTACTTTTAGCTTATGTAGCTTAGGTTTGAGTTCATACTAGCTTATAAGCAAACTCAGTTAGGACTTGAAGGTTTTTTTAGCTTTTATGTAAAACTGTCATTTTGATTAGCCTTTTTACAGCTTATTTTTAAGTTTTGTTAAAAGTACCTTTTTAAAAGTTGCTTATTTTTCTTAGCTTTTTAGTTTTTTTTAAAAAGAAAATAAAAAAAAATTAATTTTCAAAAAGGGAAGCCACAGGGGTCGAACCTGTGTCCTCCCCTTCACACATCAACACCTTAACACCACCACACACTGCCAACTCGCCCTTAGGTCTTTTTCGTTATAACTTCACCCCATTTTTCTTTTATACCCTTTTTAGCTATTAAGCCTTTCAGCCCTTTTTAGCTTAATAACAGCTTATTTCAATAATCTTTTTGTACCCTTTTATTTTTCTTAAGTTCTAAATTGTTCAAAGGAATTTTCTTGAATTTTTTAGTTTTTTATAATTTAGTTTAATATTTTTAATAATATTTTTAGATTAAAACAGTTTTTAATTCATAATAAATTAAATAAAAGTCAAAAAATATAATTCTTTTTTCTAAAATTATTTTTAATCATTTAGGACATTTAAAAATTAAATTTGCATTTGTAAAAATTTGATAATTTAGGTTTTTAAAGCTCGGGTTTTGATTCCCGTTATCGTTTTCGTGTTTTAACCTTAATTGCCTTCGTTTTTAGCTTGCCTTTATTTGTTTTTGCATGTTATTAGTAGAAATAGAATCCCAAATCAAAATCATTTATTATTAAATCACTCGATCACAAACTTAACCTCGATTTTCAATTCACGCCTCGTCGGGATACGACTCGGGAAGGTTTTGGATTTTACTTTGGATAAAAGTAATCTTCCTTCTCCTAAAAACCTTTTCACCCCCACTCTTTCATTATTTGATATTTTGATTTTAATTATATATATGTATATTAAGTTATATATATAAATATAATTAAGCCGTATCACTTAGCGTGATACCGGGCACACATGCATACAACAAATTGAAGGTTTGGTCTACTGTATGTCAAATACATAAGGGAGCCAATCATTCCACGATAACATGTAGGATCAACGGCTTTCCCTTGTGGATCTTCATCCATTTTGGATTTCTCCACCATGGGAGTATCCACGGGTTCACTGGTTTCCATATCATACTTTTTGATTATCTCAAGAGCATACTCGGATTGGTTTAAATAGATGCCTCTAGGACTTTGAAAAATCCAGAGTTATAAGAAAAATGATAGTTTACCCATCATCGACATCTTGACTTTTGAACACATTATTTCAGAAAATGTTTCACAAAGTTCAGGTTTCGTAGTGGTAAATATAATATCATCTACATAAATCTGTACCAGTAAGATGTCTTTGCCTTCCCGTTTGATGAAAAATGTAGGATCAACGGCTCCTTTAGAGAAATTCTGGGAGAGTAGATACGATGAGAGCAAATCATACCAAACACGTGGAGCTTGTTTCAACCCATGAAGAGCTTTCTTCAGCTTGTACACATGATTGGGATTCTCTGGATCAACAAACCCATCTGGTTGACTGACGTAGTCCTCCCCACGAAGTATGCCGTTTAAGAATACGGTCTTCACATCCATTTGATAGACGATCATGTTGATGTGAGCAGCAAATGCGATGAAGATATGGATGGTCTCAAGTCGTGCAACTAGAGCAAAAGATTCTTCAAAGTCTATGCCTTCTTCCTGACGATATCCTCTCGCTACCAACCTAGCCTTGTTTTTCAATACACCACCCAGTTCGTCTAATTTAACCTTGTATATCCACTTTAAGGTGATAATCATAACACGATCTGGACGGGGTACAAGCTCCTAAACTTCAAGACGTTCAAACTCATTGAGTTCTTCTTGTATGGCTTTAATCCATCAGGATTCCTTCAATGCCTCTTTATAACTCTTTGGTTCAACAAAAGAAAGGAAATCATCAAAATAACAGAACATGGCTTCATTTTGTATTTGATGTCAAGTGGAGACTGGTCTAGAACGATCGCCAATTACATTATAAATCGGATGATCTTTGGTCCATTTACTGATGTGTTCAGATGGTTGATTTACAGAGTGCATATTATTTGGAATAACAACATGAGAAGATGATTCTTCAGAACTTGGTTCTGGAATTGGAAGACCAAATTATTGACCATTATCCATGTGTGCAACTTCAATATCATGATTCTCTTCTTCAACACTAGAAGAAAGTACTGGAGCTTATGTTTCTTGAGGGGTTTGTGAAATACTTAGTGATGGTGCATCTTGATCAACTGAAGTCTAGGAAGGTATACTGGTTGAATCAGCAGGAACTCGAGCAACAGCTGCAGGAACTGGAGAAGCAACACTTGTTGGAGGAGAGAAGTATTCATTAAACATTGGTTGAAAGAAAATTTCCCAGTCCTTCTTAGTTGGTGGGACAAACGGTGTTGGAGAAGGAGGGTTTAGCACGAGTCCTGAATTGAGTGTTGTAGGAGTCATGAGTTGAGGCCCAGGTCCTGAACTGAATTATTCAGAATCCATCGCTGTCATCTCATCAAAGGTAACATGAATGGTTTCAATGATTAAACGGGTCCTTTTGTTGTAGATCCGGAATGATTTCTTTGCTAGAGAATAACCAACGAATATTCCAATAACTGCTTTTAGTTGCAACTTGCCAAGATCTTCACTATCATTAGAGGGATAACAGAGAGCACCAAAGACGTAGAGATAAGATAAGTCGGGTTTCTTATTATTGAGAAGTTCATAAGGTGTTTTGTTGTGACGTTTTCTAATCAAGGATAAGTTTTGTGTATAACAAGCTGTCACAACTGCTTCTGCCTAGAGAAATAGTAGAGCCTTAGAAAATATCAACATGGTGCGTGCAACTTCCATAAGAGTTCGGTTTTGTCTTTCGACAATGTCGTTCTGTTGTGGAGTGCGTGCAACTGATGTTTGGTGTGAAATACCGACATTTTCATAGTAAGCTTTGAGTGTATGATTGACAAATTCTGTGCCATTATCAGTTCTGATGTTTCAGATAGTCGCATTTAGACGAACTTGAATCATTTTGAGAAATTTAATCACGAACTCTGGAACTTCATCCTTTGATCTTAGAAATTTTACCCACGTGAACCGAGAGTAATCATCAACAACCACCAAGATGTATTTCTTTCCATTGATACTTTGAATCCTCATTGGTCCGTAAAGGTCCATATGTAACAGATAGAGCTTTTCCTGAATGGAGTCTTCAGCTTTTGGTTTGAGGGAGTGTTTCTTGCTTTTTCCTAAAGCATAGGTGGAACAAAAGTGATCCTTTTGAAACTTTAATCTTGGTAGCCCGCGAACCATTCCTTGTTTGGCCAGTTGAGTGATGTATTCGAAGTTTAAATGGGATAATCTTCGATGCCATAACCAAGATTTTGTTTTGGATGCCTTATACAAGAGACATATGGGAGAGGTAGATATCATATTTTCCAAAGACAATGTGTATAAGTTTGAGCCCCTTGATCTCTTGAGTAAATCAACACCGTCTAAGTCACGAATGTGGCAGGTGTGTTTGCGAAAAGCAACCTTAAGATCTGAATCACAAAATTGTTCGACGAAGAATAAGTTGTGACCTAACCCTTCTACATAATAAACCTGAGAGATTGTAACGTTCCCAGGCTAATAATCTCCATAGCCTATAATCTTTCAATTTGATCATTGCCGAATCTTATAGTACCAAGAAATTTTGAAACAAAGTTGATGAGCTGAGAGCGGTTCCCTGTCATATGCTTGGAGCATCCGGAGTCTAGATACCAGAGAACAATCTGGACAACCTAAAATCGGCAAGAGGAGAAGAAGATGGAACATCTGAAGCATTGGATCCTCAAGACTGATTGGTTCTGTTGTGTTAGTAATCCTAGATTTTACAATCGTAGATTTACTACTCGAACCTACAGATTTTATTGGTTTGGGCTTCCTACTGTAGACATTAATCTCTGGTTTTTGTGTTTCTACTAATTTAGAAGTGGTTTCCTTAAGATGCACTACTTTAGTGGAAGTGATCCTAGTTAAAGGGCAAGAATTACCAACTAAAGTGGAAGTTCTTACTGTGGGTTTCAACCAATAGCCAATCTTAGTGAACACTTTTCCCGTAGGTTTCCAAATATTTTGCTTTTTGTTACTCTTAGTCGACTTAGATTTTGAATGCACATTCACATCTTGAACAAAATTAAGAACACACTTATCATGGTTTGCATCAAACAAGCATTCATTACAGATAGCACAAACAAGTTTAGAATTCACATTTAACATAGATTGCATGACATAAGCATTACATTCAGTTTTGGCAACACGATTCTTTTTATTCTTCCTAGACTTAACGCTTCTAGATTGGTCTTCTACTTTATTGGTCTTGTTGCTACTTGATGATTGCGAGATCCTATTATTCTTTGTATTGCCTGTAGGATTTGATCCGCTAGCACTAGTAGAACAGATTACTCCTGTAGAATGCAATAAAGGTTGGTTAGAGTCTTTAGTTTTGTGTGAATCAACCTGTTTCTGAGTGTTGTTTGAAGATGTGACAAGTTCAACAAACCTAACTTTCTTGTACTTGTTCTTTGGTGTGACAACAACTAATTTCTCACTAGATTTTGTTAAAATAGGGCATGTCTTAGAGACATAGACTAACAATTCCTGAACGCATTTTGTAAACACGCAAGCAGTGTCTAAGAGAGGTTCACTAGGATTATGTTTTCTAGCGTGTTCTACAAGTCCACGTATGGTGTCAGTATTTTCTATAGTCTTCTTAAGATAATCCTCATGGGGATCCTTATTGTTCTTAAGTCTATGAGAAATAGGTTCTATGTCTAGCTTGAACATTCTTGGAGAAATAGTGGTGGCATCAATTATTGTGGAGGCATTATCAAGCACATTTTTACCTTTTAATCTCCTTAATTCATTTTGTAATTCTTGAATTTGACCTTTTAAATCTGCATTTTCCATAGATTTAGAGTTCAATTGAGCAATCAAAGAGTCATTGTGTTCTTTAGAAAGAGCACGTGTCTTTTTAATTGAATCATATTAATCTTTGTAAATCTATTTCAAATGCTCAATTTCTTTATGTAAAAGCTCATTTTTAGAGAGTAATTTTGCCACACTATGCTCCAACTCAATGTTTATGGTTTCAATCTCATCCATATCTTGTTTTACTCTGTCCTTCTTATCGGATTCTCTCATAGATTTAATGTGGTTCCTCAACTTGTTGATTGTGGTGTCTTTTCTTGTAGCCGAGCTTTCAAACCATTATTTTCAAAATATTCTGAAAATTCTAGAGCATATTGATTCTCACATGATTTGTCCTTTTAAAAAATTTATTGATTAAGTTGTTGATGACATCAAATAATGACTATTTTATATCATCATTTATCCCATGATATTAACCTATTTTGTATAGTTATTGCAAAGAATTGTTACTTAATCGTTTATATTTGAGAATTGCAGTAATTATGGAGTAATTGGTGCAAGATAGCAAAAGGCGCGCATTCTAGAGCATAAATGAAGATATTTTGAAGATTACTATTCTGAAGACCAATACGCCGTATCCATCAAGGAAGATACGGCGTATCCGTGTCTGC
>BQNB010117945.1:0-12379 GCA_026074375.1 Tanacetum coccineum
TTACGCTCTTTTTATTGGTGTGTAGCTAGATGTAATAGAACTTTGAATTGGGTTAGTTGGCTTCAACAAACTTGTTTTGATTCTTTTGTAATTTTTTAGCTCCTTGCTAGTGGTTTTAATAAAGTCGCCGTTCAAAAAAAATATAGGGATAATTACTTGAAAATGTATCATACTTGTCACTTTTTGTTATTGTGTGTATTGAACTTTTTTTTTCTTATTGTATGTACTGAACTTTCAAATTTCGACTTTTGTGTGTATTTTGTCACTATTCTAGCCATGTAAAATGACCATTTTACCCTTCGAATTTTGAAAAAAGTAAGGGTAAAATGGTCAAAAATACACACAAAGGTCGAAATTTAAAAGTTCAGTACATACAATAAGAAAAAAAAAAGTTCAATACACACAATAACAAAAAATGACAAGTATGATACATTTTCAAGTAATTAACCCCTATTTAAAATCTTCAACAACAACCAGGGGCGGAGGGGGCACATTTCAATCATTTTTAAGAACTACACTACAAATTGGTTCTTAGGCGGGGCAAATTAAGAAAAAAGCCAGATATTTTAAAAAATTTCCACTACAATTTTTTTCATTAAGAGCACTTGCCCCCGGGTCCCTCCCTATCTCCGCCACTGACAACAACATACCCAATTCTACCGGAGCAACAAGTATGAGGAGGTGGAATATAAACAGATCACATGATTATTGAAAATCTTGAACATATATATTTCTACTGATAAAAGAATACTTGTAGTGGTATGTATCTTTCAGATTTTGGTGATTAAAATTTTACTTTTTTTTTTACATAATGTATTTATTAAAAGAACTAGACCAATTACAAATGGAGATGAAATTTTAATTATGAAAATGATTTGTGGTATTATCATACATGATAAGTTCTTTTTTATTATTGCAATAATATTATATATAATATAGAAATTTGAAGTTAAAAATTCACTATGTTTGTCTAAATTTTGGTTATATAAAACCTATTAAAATAAATTGTTTTAGATTAGTAAAAGTATAGATTTGATTTTGGCAATATATGAGGGTCATAATCCAATAGAAGAAAATAACATTAGATTTTGTGAGCAAAAGAGATAGCATAGATAATATCTGTAACGACAACGATGTAAACCTATAGTATTAATTAGGCCCTATACACATGGTGTGCCCAGTGGTATTTAATCTGTCTGTGCACTTTAATTGGCCAAAATTGACAGTTCAACTTGGTTGGGTGAAAAATTTATTACTACTCTTCAAAGGATTTGACTTTCATGTTAATATATTTAGTTTTTAATTATCAAGACAGTAAAAATTAAGCTTATTAGCTTATATAATAAAAATAAGCTCATCAAAGTGTTTGGATAAGTCTATAATATTAGGCTAATTTAAAGGAGATTTTGATGAAACTTTTTATTTTTTTAATGGGCTTCTATATTTTTAAAGCTTTTTTCCACATTTTTATCATAAGCTAATCCAAACATTGAACCTTGGCTTATGAGCTTATTTAGCATAAGCCATAAGCTACTTATTAAGCATAAACTTAAGCTAAAAAAAGCTTAAACAAACAGCTTACTTTAAAAGATTTCATACAGCATAAACATATATATAAGTGCAAATATAGCCATTAAAATTCGCATCGTCTAACTATTATTATAAGTGCATATAGGTATGTAATTGAATAAGTGTTGCAGAGTATTTTGTGTAAGTTACTTTGTATCATTGTCAAAAGATGCCTTTGGATTTTCAGGCTTATGTGACACAAGACGATAATCTAATTGGGACACTCACTGTCCGTGAAACAATCTCATACTCAGCAAGACTACGCCTCCCTGATAAGATGTCATGGTCTGATAAACGAGCATTGGTCGAGAGTACTATTGTTGAAATGGGTCTGCAAGATTGTGCTGATACAGTTATTGGGAACTGGCACTTGCGTGGTATTAGTGGTGGCGAAAAAAGGAGAGTTAGTATTGCCCTTGAAATCTTGATGAGACCGAGATTGCTTTTTCTCGACGAGCCAACAAGCGGTCTTGACAGGTACACCAATACTTGACCTTTCAAATAAGAACCAAAAAGTTTTAGTGCAGATGCCAAGATGGATGGGTTGGGAAACTTTTAAATGAGTTTTATTCATAACGTGTAATTTAAAATGATTAGTAGTATATTATTGCAAGTACAATAATTTAATCATATGAAAATAAAAAGATTTAGAAAGCTCTCAGCATTTAAAAGGAAATGTTTACGAGAATAACCTTTAGACGTGTTCCACTTTTACCTACTGTTAATATTTTACCCGTTATCAGACAAATACAACAGCACACACCATAACTAGCTTGAAATTGCCACCTATTTTTGTTAAGAATCGATGCATAAATTATTAAGCGATTAACTGTGCTTTGGTTATTTGTTTTTGGCAGTGCTTCAGCTTTCTTTGTTACTCAAACTTTAAGAGGTCTATCTAGAGATGGCAGGACGGTAATCGCCTCAATTCATCAACCAAGCAGTGAAGTTTTTGAGCTGTTTGATCGCTTGTACTTGCTGTCAGGAGGGAAAACAGTTTACTTCGGTCTTGCTTCTGAAGCCTACGAGGCAAGAGCTCTTTTTCCTATTTGGGATATAATATAATCAATCTTGAATTGCTTGTGGTCTCGAGAGTAAAAGGTGAAAAGATAGTAATATATGTGTTAACTTTGCAGTTTTTTGCACAAGCTGGTTTTCCTTGCCCGGCTCTTAGAAACCCATCAGACCATTTTCTGCGGTGCATCAACTCAGATTTCGACAAAGTGAAGGCCACTCTGAAAGGATCCATGAAACTAAGGGTATTGAAACTATGAATATTAATTTGTTACATAGAGTTGATAAGAAGCAATTAGGCAATTAAAATTCACTTTGTGTGACTTTTGACCCGTTCAACCCATTTGAGAACTTCTAAAAGTTTTTCTTTAGTGTTTAACATAATACTCAACAAGAATCAACTTTAGGGTTTATTACTTCATTACTCAACATGAATCAATCCGATCACATTAGTATTGCGTTCAAATATTGCTACATTCTAAAATTTAATGCTTTCGAGTTATGATTACCGATTTTGTTTTTTTGATCAGTTTGAAGCGATAGTGATATACCTCTTGAATTGCGAGTGATGATCCACTTGAAAAAGTAACAACAGCAGAAGCAATCCGAGCTCTTACTGATTACTATCGTACTTCTCATTATTGTTATGCCGCAAATGAGAAAGTAGAGGAGATGTCAAAGATTGTAAGTACTAATGTATTTGTTAACATACAAAATCAATATTTCCTGGTTTCGCTAAGCGATTTTGATGGTGGAATGCAGAAAGGTACCGTTTTGGATTCCGGTGGCAGTCAGGCTAGTTTCTTCATGCAGTCGTTTATGTTGACCAAACGTTCGTTTGTCAACATGTCAAGGGACTTTGGGTATTACTGGTTGCGGCTTGTGATCTATATTTTGGTCACTGTTTGCATTGGAAGCATTTATTTTAATGTCGGGACGGGATATAACTCTATACTGGCAAGAGGAGCGTGTGCCTCGTTTGTGTTTGGTTTTGTTACATTTATGTCAATTGGAGGGTTTCCTTCGTTTGTGGAAGATATGAAGGTGAGTTTCATGATATACTTTTTATGTGTTTACATGGTACAAGAAGCAAAAAACTTTGCATCAAATGGGCTGGAACGTCAATTTGGGTAACCTATAATATTTGTTTGGGTCAACATGGGTAATTTTTACTTACAGGTCAAGAGGGCTGGGTTGCATTAACACGCTAACATTTTTGTCCCCAAAACTTTGGATGTATAAATTGTTGATGAAATAATTTTGATTAAAAATTTTAAATCAATACGTTAATAATGTATGTGACTCTCTTAAGTACGAACAATATTACATGGCTGAAAGCTTTTGAATACACTTAAGGTGATTTTCTACTTATTCGACAATTCACCCGTCTTCGTTACAACTCACTTTTTTAGTTTTACCAATAATTAATAAAATGAAATCTGAATTGGTTAAATTATGTGTGGCAGAGATAATTATGTCTAGTTTGATTTGTCCGTTGTATGTGTAGGTGTTTCAAAGAGAACGACTGAACGGTCATTATGGAGTAACTGCGTTTGTGATCAGCAACACAATATCTGCAATGCCTTTTCTGATATTAATCGCATTTATATCTGGAACAATATGTTATTTCATGGTTCGGCTTCATCCAGGATTTTTGCATTATCTCTTCTTTGTGTTATGCTTGTATTCAAGTGTAACTGTTGTCGAAAGCCTCATGATGGCCATTGCTAGCGTTGTTCCCAATTTTCTCATGGGAATCATCATTGGGGCCGGGATTCAGGTTCGTGCATATTTCGTTAATATTCAATGTTATAACAGTCAATTACTGGCTTGAAAGGTTGACATCATTCTTATAAGAAAATGCTAAATGCAGGGTATCTTCATGCTGGTATCGGGTTATTTTCGACTGCCTAACGACATCCCAAAACCTGTCTGGCGTTACCCTATGTCCTACATTAGTTTCCACTTTTGGGCTCTTCAGGTATGGTTTTTCATGTTTTTAAAATAGTAAAAACACCAAATATACCCTTGGATTTATAATTCTTATAGTTTTGTAAGTGTATGATTGTTTAGGGGCAATTTCAAAATGATCTGAGCGGGTTATTGTTCGACAATCAAACACCAGATCTACCCCAGATCCCTGGGGAATACATTTTGGAGTATGTTTTTCAAATAACGGTGACTAGATCAAAATGGATAGATCTTGGTGTTATTTTTAGCATGATCATCGTCTACCGTCTCATCTTCTTCTGTATGATCAAGATTAACGAGGACTTGACACCATGGGTTAGAGGCTACTTGGCAAGGAAACGAATGAAGCAAAAGAGCGGAGGTCAAAATACGACTGTGGCTCCATATGGTCTCACGCAATCCCCTTCATTGAGGAATTATGTTGCTGACAACAGGAAAAGGTAGATGGGATGGATGATATGTGACTTTGTAGGTGCATCGAATGCTATGTGTTTGCATTATTACTTACAACAAATTGATTATACTTATGTATATCTACAAAGAATTCAAGCATTCGTCACTCATACTGCATTTACATGTTCCCAAATCTATATGTACGCTCGTTCTTGACCTCATGCTTGATCACTTGCGTTTATTATAGCTTGTTATATTTTTTAGGCATGATTAGCATTTTTGAGCAACTAGATTAACACACACCTTTCGCTAAGCAAATAAGCTTATAATCGACATTGAAAGTACTTTTTATAAACCAGATTTTGATAAGCATAAGATGAAATTATGATATCTCAAACACTTTCTACATAGTGTTGGGAACTAAAAGTCTATATTTGTAGTATTTATAAGCAGTTTTGGTACTCATTGATAAGATAATTTTTTATCACCATCAATCTATTTGTTCCACACTTCCTGCGTATTCGGTTTTCATAACTAACAAATTGGAAGAGGAGCAAATACCAAATCCAAAATTTAGCTTGTTTTAGTATGTCGGTATATATTGTTGAGTGAAACAAAGTTTTTTTTTTCGGAAGAACATGTAGTAAGTTAATTTTCAAGCTTAATATTTGGAGGTCAAACAATCACTAGCGCTCGGTCCTTGTTTAGTAGTGAAGAGTAGGGTTGGATCAAGTGGTTAACACTCTTCTTTTTGGAGACAGAGGTCAAGGGTTCGATCCTCACCCCCTACAAGGTCGGAGGTCCTTTTCTACCTCTGGTAGAACCGGAAGCAGCCTCTCCACCTTTGCTAGGGGTAGGGCTGTCTACATCTCAACCTTCCCCATACACCGTGGAAGACGGTATATGGCACATCACGGTATTGAGAGTTATTTTTTTTTTCTTTAAGTAGGGTTACTTAGTTTTACTCGCCATAAAAAAGCTTTAAGGATGAAATTGCGAATTTTATTTTATCTCATTTTGGATTCAAAGGTTAAACTACATATATAGGGTTGATCATGGTAGTTCACTAGTTCTGGTATGCAAATGGAAGTAGGTGTGTCAATCGAGTTGACGGGTTGTCGGGTTAGCATTTAGCCCAAACACGACCGATTAATCATTCCAAAAAAACTCAACTCTAACCCAAACCTGTATATACCCATTTATAACCCACGTAACCTATTTAGCTAAATAGGTCAGCGGGTTGGTTATAAGTTGATGGGTTAGAAGTTAAAGTAATTTAGGTCCCAAAATTTAATGAAACTATATGCATACACTAGTTATCAACTTCAATAAAATCTGAAATCAAAACATAAATCGTGTTATTTCACTATATACTAAAGAGCATGAAGAGTGGCAACAAAATAGTTGCAGATTAATCACAGTATATATGCAGCCCAATAATGTGGCCCAATAACAATAGAGGAGACAACCCAGGAAAGCGGTAAATGAGATTTGCCCGACTTCTTTATCATTTGGAATTCGAGTACCTACTTCCACCATCTTTGCACCTCATTTTCCTGTAAACTGGTAGTTTCTTTGCACTGCTTAACTCAGTTCTTCTTCTTGGCTATTGTACCTTTTCTTTGGGGGCACCCGGCTTTGTTCATCGGACTGATTGTAATTCACTCACTCGAGTCATCTTTTCCCACCGACCCATTTCTGGCGAACCTTCCCCCGTAGTCTCCACTTTGGCACTGATAGTAAGTCTCACTATATATATTTTTTTATTTAGAAATGAATTTGTGTTTCTAATATTTTTTATGTTTCTTATGATAATTTGGTTTCGGTATAATATAATTATTGAGGATAAGTAAGAGTGGGTATTAATTGATTGTTATTTGGTATTGCTGAAATTTAGTTTTTTTTTTAAATTAGGGTTTGGTTAATATTTTTGTGGGTTTGTTACTTGTGAGTGAAATAGTGAACGTTATTGGTCACAAATGTTTTATCGAAAATGCATTGTTATAAGCGAGTCGGAGTCACTTTGGTTTCTTAACCTGATTGCGTGTCTCTTTAAATGATATTAACCTCTCTGAGTATGTAGGATCTTCTGTCCACAGTGTCGACAAACCGGCTACCGCTTAATGTATTTAGTTCTATCCTTTTTGCGATATGAATTTGCATTGGCAGCTTCTCATATGTTTGTGTATTTGCTAGGTGGTCTCAATTCGTGGCGTTCTACTTCTATGAACTATGTGGACTGCTTCTCTCGTGAGTAGTCGTGTACGCTTCGTATCAGTCTAGGATCCACGTGACTGTTTGTTTGTTCAAAGTGAGAGCCGGACCCGGTCAGGAATAATATTGTCGTCTATTGGTGTCAAGCCACCCAGGGGTTCATTTTCAATTTATTACTTTTGTTGTTGTTACAGGTCCACCGCCCGAGTATAAACATATTAGAAGTGTGCAACGATACCGTTAATATTCAACTATCTACAAGGTATATCTCTTATCCACCTAGCAAAGTTTTATTTGGAGCAATGATGGGTCACTTCTTTTCTCATCATGTTAATATGTTTTCGTTTATTGGTATCCTTAGGTTTAAATTTGCATGTGATTCAAATGGTTTGATATAAGGTGTAAAATGGGATGTGTGGGTTGGCTTGGTAACTGTGGGTCGTGTCGGTCTGGGTTGGACTGACCCGCTTACACTGGTCATAGATCATTCTGAATAAAAAAAAAAAACTTTTTATTCTATGGTTCTTATCCAGTTTGACATTTGACAATAATCTCTTTTTCGTTAATATGTTTTTGACATGTCCCAGTCTTGGTTTTAAGCTCGACTCAGTGATTCCTTTGGGTATTTGATTAACTTTTGGTTGGGAACCCTTATTGGAGTATTATGTTGTTCTTGGATTCAAATGCTTCTTGGTTGACATTTGCTAAACTGTGCAGTTCAACACTTCTCCAAAACTATTTGCGTCTTTCAAGTCTCATATCAGGTCCCGACATTCGTTGTAATCCTGCTGGCCTTTATTGTCATTCTGATGCAGGTAGATTACTACTGCTCTTATTGAAGCCATTTATTTACCAAGTAAATCTTGAAATTATAAGTAAATAACAGTACATGTGAAAGCATGCATAATATAATAGTGTTGACTGAAGCAGAGTTTGTAATGATTAATGAAGTAAAAAAGGTAAGTATTAGGCCTGCTTTTAAAAACCATGTCTACACAAAATAGCTGAGTTTGTGATTAATTTGTGAAAGCTAAGGTTTGCATTCTCCTATCTTTTTAGAAATCCATTAAATAAATTTGAGCATGAGCCATAGATGCCAAAATACTGGATTGGGAGAATTTGTGCTTGGTTGTCACTTGAGCATAGGATAAGGTGTCATCAGCTAACATCATAAACATATTGTGTACTGGCCTTATCGCAATTAAAAATTTCTTTGTAGGTTCATTGTTGTTGCCACCTTTAATAAGGCGAAGCGCTACTCCACAAACACAAGAGTAGTAGAAAACTTATGAAAGGAAGGAAAGCTAGACATGATGAACCGTAGTCAATTTAGTTTTTCAAGTTCGTCAAAGTGATAGTCATTAGAAAATCGACATCATTCATAGTCCTAATCGAGAGATTCCTGTGTCAACAAAAAGTATATACCATATCTTTTGATTGGCACTCAATGAGCATACTATGTCATGTTAAGTTTAGATGTATATCATTCATTTGTTTGTTTACTTATTATAGCACTATTATTATTATTAATTTTGATTAATCGTATGTTTAACTTCTGCGCCTTGATAGCTTGCCTACATGTAGAAAGCAAACTCATGTGAAAGCGAATATGAGAAAACGGAGTTACCACATTTGCGAAGACCATCCCCTAACAATGACAATACTAAACAAAATAGATATTAAAAACCAAAGTTACCATAAAACATCCTTTAACTTCTACAAAAAACAATTTACCCACACACGTTTGTAACAAATAAGCCCCCGCCGCAACTCGCATAAGCTGCGGGGCCTCTTACCATGCGTTTATACAATATATATACTTGATTAGGGTTGAAACGCTGCCGTTTTTGGCAGCGTGCTACAGTACCCGGCAGCTTGCTACAGTACCCGGCCCAATGGGCCGGCCCATTTGGTGTTTTTTTTTTTTTTTTTTTTTTTTTGTAGGCAATGTAAAAAAAACCGCTCGGCATAAAATAGAAAAAAAAAATACAAAAATATTGACTTATTCAGATAAAAAAATACTCGCGACGTGAGGCCCAAACACATAAGGCCACCTATAAAAAAAAAAATATATATTAAACATAGAGGACCGAAACAAACTAAACCGCCCACAAGTAAATACTAGAAAAAAAAATAAAAATAAAATTTTACGCAAAAATAAACCCTGCACTATTAAATAGAGACCGAAAAAATTAATACCCCACATATTACAATAAAAAAACGTATGTTCCCTAATATTTTATTAAAAAAAACACCGTATAGCAAAAAAAAACTTTAAACCTATAGCCTCCTCCACATAAGCCCATATATGAATAAAATAAAACAAACTATTAAACATGAGGCTGAAAAATAAAACACACAAAATTATAAAAATAAAAAATTATAATGCCTCGCAACTTTTGCGGAAAAAAATTTACCACCGCAGAAGAGTTAAAACTACGTCGTTTTGACGTTGTTGCTACAGTTCCGGCCCATTGGGCTCCCATTTTGGGTCGGCCCATTTGACAATTTTTTTTTTGGTTTTTCTTTTTCTTTAACTTAGCAATTTAAAAATAAATTGCTCGGCACAAAAATATTGAAACAAAATTATAAAAATACTTTTGTTATTCAGATCAAAAAATATCGCGACATGAGTACCAAACTCATAAGCCCATATAAAAAACAACTATCAAAATGAGCCGGAATATCCATGTCAAAATAAAACAGGGACATGACCAAAATATGGGTCGACGTAGCTCTAATAGCGAAGAACGAATGTCTCTACATGTCGTGCATACGTAGATCACCTGTTGCTCGCCTCGTACTCTGACTCGGAATCTATCAACGAGTCCTCCTCAAGGCCTTATGCAGGGTAAGGGTACGAAAAGTATTTAGGTGTACGTTGCGACTCAATCGCAAAATCATTTGCGTGCGAAGACGATCTATGGGACATATTGTGACTATAATGGTGTTCTTAATAACAAGGTGCCTACGGACAGTGTGACACTATAATGACAGTAACCGATGTGAAAGCAAACTCAGGGTATCAATAAATCAATCAGAGACAAGCATGATGTATTTAAGCACAAATAGTGGACATCTAGAAGTATGCAGTATACGGTGCACATAATTCCTAGTATGCTTTTTAGTGACTAAAGTGGAAGGTTGGTTTTTAAACTCGTTTAAAATAATGACTATACCCAGTGTTGCATGATACTCCCTAAATTAGACATAGTTGATCAAGTTATGTCTAATTTAGGTCTAATGATGCAACCACTCGGACTAGTCGACTCGTTTCATGTTCGGTGTTTTTAGAAAAAGAAAATCATTTTGGTTATAGTTCGGATTTTTATTTTTGAAAATAAAACCGGCGTTCTCTATAACCTTAGGCTCTGATTACCAATCTGTCACACCCCACCAAGGCGGAACCGCGAGGAGTAACATATTAATAAACATCACACAAGATGATAGATAAAACACCATACATGATTTTAAACAAAAGAAAGTTATCCGAATTACAACATCACAAAGTACAAGTTTAAAAGTACATGAAACATCATAAGTTGTTTCTATCCGAACATGGATATTCAAAAGACATGGTTCTTGCAATTATGTAGATGTCTTGACAATAACTGAAAAACACGGCTCTAAGTTTCCACCTTGGGAACGTCACCTGAAAAGCATGATAAAACGGTCAACTATCGAAATAGTTGGTGAGCTCACAAGATTTTATACACAAAATGTAGTTTTAAATAAAGAGTAGATGTCCGATAAAAGTTTGCCAACCCAATGGCAAGTTATCAAAAACAGTTGCCCAAAACAAAAATCAATTCCAAATAAGTTGAGAGTCCAAAACAAATCAATGTATATGTATGCTATAGTGATTATGCGAGGCACTACTTAAACGTATTCAGCCTAACCGTTCCAATATCCAATCAAGTTCTAGTTGTATAGTGTGGCACAAACACTTAGTACTATGCACCCTTGTGCGGGGAGTGAAGAGGGGCTAATCTCCTAATAACGCTATCCATAAATACTAACATCTCAATCCCGTTGAGGGGGAAAGTGAGTTAAAAGTAGTGGCGGGTCTAAGCATACAACAACGTACATAATAAGTTCAAGTTCAAGTTCAACACGATTCCAAAACAAGTTCAACACGTTCCACAAGTTTGCAAAGTTCAAAACCAAGTTCAAGTATGCTCGAATGTTTATAAAACATAAAAGTACGAGCATATAAATTTAATAAAAACACATCATGCTTTCCACCCTAAGACAGTTAAAATATGCAAAGAGAGGGGGATGTGAGGAACTCACCAAAATGGAGATACCAAGAGAGTAACAAAGAAAAGCGGTAATGGCAAATCTCAACCGCGACCTATTAATAATAATAATATATTATTAATATTCAATTATGTAAAATATGCAACTCATTTTAATTATGTTATATGCATGTCGATTCGTACATTAGGAATCCATGAGACTACACTTCGCTTTTTATTTACATTGGTTATTCATTTTCAGAAAATTGTGCCATTTTACTAGCAACTAGTTATCGCTTAACGACTTGCCAAACGACCTCAACACTTGCTTATACTCTATCTACAGGTTCCTATGTATATTGACTTACTACTATGTTTGCCCCAAAGATTCTAAGCAAGTTTTACCTTTCGTAATTACTAGCACACTATAACTAGTTTAAAATAGGCCTGCAGAAAGTTATCAAAAGTTTGGCAACAACAAGCACCCTTAAACATTTTATAAAAATCTAAAAAATGCAGGAGGTCACACACATCATGTACAATCTCTAGTTTAAATTTCGTCCAAAAGTATTAAGTTTTGATCCGCCTGCACACAGCATCTTTACAAACGAAATTCTGGACACTCAACACAGTTTTAGCACTTAATCTTGCACAAAGGTTTTGACTAACTTTTACACATTGAAAATCGACGAGGACTAGTTCGTTGGAAAGTAGACTCGAAGTAGATAACTTTAGGGTCCTGAAAACCTAGAAAAGCTTTTGAAACGACTACGGTAATTCGGATATAAAAACTGTCATTTTCTGAAAATTTGCCGAAACCATTTCCTAACTAAATTCGGCCATAACTTTCTCGTTTTTAAGAGTTAGAAGCTCTAATTTATACCAAAATGATCATTTGAAAGACCTCTACAATTCTAATCACTAAAATCCCAGATTACATCACGCTAAACCCGCTGATTTTTAGTCCAAACTTTCTGCCC
>BQNB010117946.1:0-21085 GCA_026074375.1 Tanacetum coccineum
TATATATATATATATATATATATATATATATATATATATATATCACGTCTTAGCACATTGGCTAATCGATATCTCAAATACTTCGTCTTCTTTTATCTTCATAAATATATTTAGCACATTGGCTATAATTGTCATCATAATTTTTTTTCGATGACTTATTCTTTTTTTCAACTTCCTTTTTTTCATTTTTTTCACATCCATCAAACTCCCCCACAATTTGCATAAGCATACCACAAAAATACAAAACATAAAGGTGATCAATCATCATCTTTGTCGGAATGGCACACACAAATGGCGAAGTGTGGCTAACTAATAATCATCAAAAATAATCCAACATACCAAGCAACTAACAACCCATCATTTAGACTTTGACAAGGGGTTAGGCTAAGGTTTAAAATTAAATATTTTTTTAGTGGATTTAATAAAATGAAATGAATGGCTCGGAGGGTGTTCTAAGGATACCTAGCACTAAAAGTGAGTGCTAATAAAAGGGTTAATATGAGAGGTTAGCTAATCAGTGTAACTAGTTAAAAATAAAGATGTAAATAGAAAAGACTATTTGGGTTAAATCCTAAGATTGCCTCTTTATCACGCATATACACTTATATCACACGAGTGTGATCTCACTGCGGTCTGGTAATGATTTACAAGCACAAGTTTTAGAATAAATAAAATCATCGGCACACTCATAGCAAAAAGATCCAAGCATAAAAGATGTATGCAATATATGAAACAGACTCAAATCCTCACAATTTAGTGGAAAGCTATGATATGCGCTAGCAAATGTTATCGATCCTAGAATGGATTGCAATATAAACCGGGACACATCTAAAATTTTTCAAAATTACACTATTTTCACCAGTGGATTGATCCAATTATTCTAATATATTATCCTATAAGCGTGAAAACAACTAGATTACAAGGGAAAACAAGTATTAAAAATTGGCCTCAAAAATTAAAAATTTAAAGCTTAGTTTCGTTTGTCCACTATTACTTTCTCCCACACTTAAGTTTTTTATTGACCTTAATGTGAAAAATAAACTTTAAAGTATGGAGAATGTGGAAAATAAATAATTAGTCCAACAGAACGAACTTATCGGGCCAAGAAATCGCAATCGAACTCCATATGATAAGATGTTAAGCACGGGATATCAATCAATTTCGCTTTCAACTCCAAAGTGCAAAGTCACCAACAATACAACCAGTCCATCATCCATGAGTTTTATTGAATCTGCAAAAATAAACTAAACTACAAAACACGTAAAATTCGAAAGCACACTTTCGTAGGCAACACGGTTGCATTTAGCGTATGCAACTAGCCTTTAAACCTCTCGGTGGTCAGAGTGGACGAGTTGTAGTCTCGTGAGTGTTTCCATTGAACATACCCACAAAGTTCATTCCTTAACCACATAAATTAAACAAACACAAAACGCTCGCTAACATGATAAAATAAACACGAAACTAACTTTAAACAAATACGAACAAACATTAAACATATCTAAACATCACAAATATGATAAATAAAACATTCTAAACACTTAAAAACATAACACGACTCTAAACGAACTAGATACGAAAAAATGAAATTTTTTTATCAGAGTCTTCCAGATGTAACCAACGCGACAAAATGGTCCAGCCGATCCGGCTGGATGGATTTCTTAGTAAAATTTTAAATTTTAATTTTCTTTTTACTTTTTTTGAACATAAACATGGTTGCTTATAAACTTTATTGTTGATAAAATAGAACAATCACAATTAAATCACGAAACACAAAGCACAAAAACACAAAACACGACAATCTTATTTAAATCAATACAAAATTAATCTAAACAAGAATAACACGAACAAAAACACATAAACATGCTAAGTATCACAGAAACATATCAAACACAAACTCATAAAACACAAAGACGCAAACAAATAAATGTGGTCAAGGTTTGGTGGTTTTTATGCAAGCACTTTCGAGCACACTTATGAAGCAATCATTGAAACTAGCATTTTTAGCAAACATGAAACAAAATTCTAACATCAAAAACATGATTTTGATGCCAAGATCATTTAAGCAAAAGATGAGAAAGGAGAGATTTTGAAGAAAACACAAGGAAGACAATTAAGCAAACATCATGAGAAAAAAATCAAGCAAGCGAGAGCAATCAAATAGGCAATCAAATAAGAGAATCAAGCAAACAATTCATCAAACAAACAAACGCATGACTACAAACGCAAGTCTTTGACAGCGACGCCAAAAACTTGATGGTGACAATGCCGGATTATGAGAATGAAACACGCAATTAAACAAGAACTCAACTCAAGCAAGCAATCAAGGAAACACACAAGATCAACAAACAAACAAACAAACAAATAAAAGAATGCAAAACCAAATCCCCAGTAACGGCGCCAAAAACTTGATACGTTCACATTAAGCTTTAAATTTATAAACAAGAATTACCAATTTAACTAGGAACACATTCGGGCAAGTATACCCTAGTCATGTGTAGTTAGGAATTGGTAAGTCAAGGTCGTCCCACGAGACTTGGTTGTACTCAAGTTTTGTTTGTTTGTTTAAGCAAGTAACAAGGTGGTGGTTATGATTGTCACGGATCAAACCACCAAGGAAAGCAATTATGAGAATAAGCACACAAAGAACATACTTGTTTAGATAAATAATCACTTGGATATTAAGATGTTTAGTTTAGAAAACAAATTATCAAATGTAATCCTTTCGACCTATAGAACCAATGATAATAGTCTAGTGTTTTATAAATCAATTATACATAAGTCTCAATCAAATGGTCATGTCATGAGCCTTATGCCTAAACCAACAACAACAAAGAATCTTTTCGACCTATAGACTTTGATGTTATCGATTGTTAAGTTCTATTTACTTGAAAGATGATTAGAACACACATATTCAAAAGACTCCTTTCGACATTAATCTAAGTTAACCTTTACTTGTTATGTTTATTAATTCTCTTGCACAATCATCATAAAGCACAAGACCAAATCATTTTCCGATTAATGAATTAAAATCAACCACTATTGAGAATCCTTTCGACCTATAGACTCAACAATGATCAACCAAAACAATAAACAAGAACAAGTTCCAATTCAACCAAATATGATGTTTTCATCATAATCCAAACAAATACTAATAAAATCCAAACATCCCTTTATCACAAGTTTTCATATTAACCAAAAAAGTAATAAGACATCATTCATAATATCAACCAAATCACAAAACACATGAATCACCACAAACATAAACATAAATGTGATTGAATATTAAAGAAGAATTTACCAAAATATTAGAGTTCAAGTACCACAGGCTAGACATCCAACGAAAGTATCCCAATGATTCTAACCAAAAGCAACAACCAAAATACAATTCCTCGTACCCAAAACCTTTTTGGAAATCAACCTCATGTTATGAGTATATGTCCTTGGGGTGTTTGGTAACAAGGATTATTACAGATTGGATTGTTTAAAGATCTTGGATTTCTTCTCTAACTCATTCATAGATTATGGCTTGTATGTGACAACCAAACCAATACCCCAACACCTCTGGAAAAGGGCAGGGGTGGTAGGAGAGAGTGGTGTGTGTTATGAAACAGATTGATTAAGAGAAAGTATTAGATTATTTAGGTTTATATTACCCCAATGGTTGTATATATACTAGAACACTCCTTGGCCTCCAAGATTCATGAATGTTCCAGAAATATGAGTTATGGGGAACACATGATCGGACTTGAGGATTAATGCACTTAATTACACACTTTAATGCAACTTTGGGAGGTCAAACGTAATCCAGCCGGATGACTCCGGGATCGGGTCGTTCGACCAGATGCAATTTGTCACTTTGGCTTGTTTCAGTCTAACGACCTAAATGAGGAGGCTTTCGACTAGATGAATTTTTAGATTTTTCATTTTTTTCTTTCCATCATTTTGACTTTTCGAAAGCTCGTTTCTTGGTCGGGTTTGACTTCCATGACTCCAAAGTCAATATAATACTTTTCCTTGATCCCAGAAATGATCTCCGTATGATTTTCTTCTCGATAACTCTTCCCACGACTCGTTCTTTGTTGGGAATTCTTTGTACATGCATATGTCTTCGTTTATTTATAATTTCTTCGTCTTTTCTTCACTTTCTTTGACTTTGGCTAACTAAGAACACAAAACACAACTTTGTACAAATATGAGCTACAAATCTCGTTAGTTTAACCAAAAAGCATGTATAAAATACAGATAACGCTCCTAAAAGTATACTTAATTAGAGCGTTATCAGATGTCTAAGACATTCCAGCTTATCGATGTAACTCTTCATCTTCAAAACATGAGAACTAACCGATTGATCCTCTTCCATCTTACATGCATTTAACTTCCTTTGAGTGTCATACAACTCTTGGCTTGCTTGAATTCGAAACATGTTTTTAAGCTGGTTGATCATATCAAATGTAGTACGATTATCCATCTCTTTTTGGAGCTTAGGTGTCATGCATTCTAACATTAGAAGCACGACCGATTCCTTCTTAGAAAATAATGCTTAATAAGCAATGACCTGCTCAGGAGTGAAATTAGAAGCAAGAAGGTTAGGGAGGGGTGCATCAATGTGATGCAACTTTCCTTCTTACTTAGGGGTAATCCTCAAGTTTCTGTGTCAGTCAAGGAAGTTAGATCCATTGAGTTTCTCCTTCTCAATCAGAAAACGAAGAGTTAGAGCATTCATATTTTAGTTTGGTACAACCATCTACAAAACAAATAAGTCCATTCAGTATTTTCGATATTTTACTTTAAACAAATTAAATTAATTACCTATTGTTTGACAAAAACTTAATTATTTAAAGCTCAAGACCCAACTTAATCTAATCACTATTTGATTGATCACAACGCTATTGATAGACTAAAAGGTAGACAACGATTTTCAATTGTATCTCTATACAAATCTTAGATCTTTATAGGACCTATAATATAAAAATTTATGACACATTGTCTTATCTTGTGCCCCAAACTCTGGTCTGACCATCCGCACGGTTTAGTCCTCCAATCAGAGGTCGATGGAAAGTCTAAGGCACTCGGATACTCTTCCGACAATCCATTTCTAATGCCAAATTGCACAGGGTCTGAACAGGTCCACAAAATGAGAGGGATGTCATCTTCTCAATTGGATAGCACAAATAACCTTTTTATAGGTAACTTTATATGTCAAAACGTGTGTCATAAGTAATACATGACTATTACTTACGATGGAATTTTGTTAAAACATTTTAACAGGTTTAAACTCTTTGAAACAATTTTGGTGTTTAACGTAAAACCCCTTTTAAACCTTAAACCCAAAACTTAAGCAATAAAATAAACACATTCATGCAAACAACATATCATGTATAGCCTAGCCCAAAATCCTATAATTGTGTCTGTGAGCCAACACGGACACAATGACCATCTAAGGGTTCTCCAATGCTCCCACTTAACTTAAGATCCTAGTATCTCAGTTAAGTAGAGCTTAAGCTTGCGCCATCTTGCTTCTTGCATCAGTCTCGATCTCCGTCTTGTTACATTTATAAATTGAAAAGTACAATCCTATTAGTAATACTTACAATTGAAATAAATACAAACAAAAAACTAAATACATAGTACAACTTTGGCTTTGAGGCCAAAAAACCTAGATGCGTTAACCAAGGCATAAAAATTAATTATCAAATAATTAAATCATGACAAAAGGCTATGGGCATGATGAGCTATACACATCATAATAACAATTATTATTCTACTTATTGGCTTGCTCATGATCAACTTTTCATGAGGTTAATCATGATATCAACAGAAAATTAAAACAAGTAATTTTAAACAAGCCAATCCAAACAGTTGAATACAATATTTAATTTTCATCTATTATTATGATCATGTATATGCAAATCTGACAGATTTGTTGTCGGGTCTATCAAAGAAATATGAATCATAATAAAAATGAAAGATGATAAGTTTTGTAACACTTAATTATGCGTCATCAATTCAAATCTACGTTTGTCTTACCAAACTACATACTTGAAATCCATCAGGATTCAGATATGACATTATAACCATAAATTTAACGTTTACAACAGGTCATGATAGTCATACAATCGCATAAGTGGCTATGATATCACTATAGGAAAACGTAAGGGACAATTTTAAATTTTATTAACGATAAACCATAAAACATGCAACAAAGGTAAATAATCCTTACAACGATTTTCCATGAGCTAGCGATCCATATACGTTTTATAACTAATCAAAATAAACACAACAACTTTACGTACCTTTTTTGGAGTGGGAGATCGAACAGATCCAAGAGCTCAAAGTAGAACTCCTCACATTGAATACACACTAGCCTTCAAGCAACCACAATAGCGTGCTAGAAGTTAGTCAACACCACAACAAAACAATCATATTGAACAAATCAACATAAACACACAGTATGTGTGTATGTGTGTTGGGTGCCATGGTTGAAACAAAGGAGAGGGGGGGAGGGTCTTGGAAAAATTGATTAGTCTGAATGAAATAATAACTCTTGTATTTATAAGTTTAATGGATAATTATCAAAATCAAATCAGGATTATTACCAAATATAAATAAAGAGACGTTATCCTTATTTAAAAGCTTTGATATTATCAAATAATATTTAATACTAATTGAATAAAACAAAAACCAAAAGCCTAGCCCGAACCACCCTTGGTGGTCGGCTGGTCGTGGGCCACAAGGGGCGCTATCTAACATTGGGCTTCGGCCCAATCCCTTCCTCACTTAACTTAGTCCAACTAATTAAGTTCAATCCAATTAGTTTAAATGACCATTTATATATTTACAATACATATATAAAGGTGTGATCTCGAGTTATTGCGTATGACCCCAATGAATCATATATTAGTGATAGTATTTAATCTTGTATACTATACACATAATCCTAGAGTGATAAAGTCCATGAAAACACTCTCCCGTGGCTCTTTGGCCTAGGTAAAGGCTCTAACAATCCTCCCAACTTATTTTGCTCTATCTTATCTTCTTGGTAAATAAGGCATGTTTGCATGAATGTCTTAACATCATCCTTCATCATTGGCAAATAATAACTCCCATCAACTAATGCCAACATCTTTTTAATTTCCTGATGACCAACCCACTTCGAATCATGACACTCCTTTAAGATTACCCGCCTAAGGTCACCCTACTTAGGCATGTATAGTCAATATTCTTAGGTGAACAACATGTCTCTATCGTGCCAAAAGCTTCGAGTCTTCCCGTTTATCACTAAGGCCACAATTTTCTTAGCTAAGGATCATGTTCCAACACTTCCTTTCAAAGAAGAATTGGGCTTGGGTGGTCGACTGTAAATTCTGCCTTGTGACTTAGTGTGTTGGCTACCACATTACCCTTTCCTGGCTTGTACTCCAATTGGTAGTCGAACTCTGCTAGGAAGTCTTGCCAATGAGCTTGCTTGGGACTCAACTTCTTTTGGTTTTGAAAGTAGCTCGTGACAATGTCGTTCGTCTTGATGACGAATCTCGAATCTAACAAATAATGCCTCTCAATCTTTAATCAAATTATAATTGTCGTTATCTCTTTCTCTTGCACCGCATACTTCCTCTCTGTCTCATTCAATTTCTAACTCTCGAATGAAATCAAGTATCCATCTTGCATTATAACTCGTCTAATAGCAAAGCCCGATGCATCCATGTGTAATTTGAATGATATGGTCACATTTAGTAATCTCAACACCGACTCCTCCATAAATGTATTCTTCAGTCCATTAAACGCCGCTTGGCACTCTTCGTGCTATATCTAAGCTTGGTTCTTCTTTGATAGGTCTGTAAAAGGAGATGCTTTATCTGAATACCCCATGATGAACCTTCAATGATAGTTCACCAAGCCAAGGAAATATCTTAACTCCGTAACGTTGGTTGACGCCTCCCAATCTTATATAGCCTTCACCTTTGATCCATCTATCATCGATCCACCGCCATTGATCTCGTGTCCTAAGAACTCGAATTTAAGTTGGGTGAAAAAACATTTCTCCAACTTGAGATAAAGATCATTGTCTCACAACATCTGAACCACCTATCTCAAAAGCAAGACATGCTCCTCCAAGGTATGACTATTGACAAAAATATCATCCAAGTATACCACCACAAGTTTTTCAAGGAACGGGTAATAGTACTTGTTCATTAGGGTGCAAAACATTGGTATATGCTCAAGTCATAATAAATAATTATACGGATGAATACACGTAATCCTATGAGGTTATACACGTATACACTGAATTATCATTATTTATAATGTAATTAATGTAGTTATGTTATATATATCATTTACGTAACTCAGGATAAACTAACGGGCCAATAATTAATTAGTAAGACTAAGTAATTAGTGTTGGGCTTAAACAAATGGATTGCCTATTTGTCTAAGACCAAAAATCGACCTATAGGAGTGCAAGAGGAAAAGGGCGAAACTTATGGGGGTTAAGCGTAATTACCATAAGCTTATTATGGGATGAGAATCCATATAATCTCATAACTTATCACAAAATAAAAACGCCCTCTCCTCCTCTCCTCCCAGGTTCGGCCGAATACTCCTTCACCATTAGGGTTCAGTTTTGATTTTCTACTTTGATAATTGTATTGTGCAAGGAAGATCCAAGAGGTACATAGAACTATCATCCGGTGATACACGAGGATGTGTACTGTGGATACACATAAAGACAACCTCCTTTAAGCTAGTTGGGTTTCGTAAGATTCAAAGGGAATTAGTTCGATAAACTCCATCTTGTTCAACCGATCACACATCAAATGTATAATAAACTTATTTTTTTAATCAGTTAATTATACATACATACGGATCTGGGTGAGGTGATTTACTTGTTGCGTGTTTTTATATCTAAACTCACCTATAGTGGTATCAGAGCCATGTTTGTATACTTATCGTATATATGTAAATGTGGCCAAAACACGCGTTTTTCGTGGTTTTTTTGGATTAAAATTGCCCATAGGGTGCAATTTTTTTGTGAAAAATTCGACCTTAAGTGGTCTTAAAATCTATGATTTGAAACCTAGGCCACGGGTTACATATAAGTCGAGGAGTTAATTCTTGTTACTTAATTCTTCGATTAGTTGGCTTGTATTTATTTTTCATGTTATTAATATCTCGTCCACGAAAAAAACATGCCTTTTTGACCATGGAACCAAGCCAACGCCTTGTTAGTACTTAATTTTATTGTATTGTTATGTGGGATATGCAAAAGCGATGAAGACTTAGACCTTTTGTGTGTTAATTTGAAGTTGTGTTTGTTGTAGTTTTTGTTAGGGATTTTTGCTATTGTTTCGACATTTTTTTGTAACTTTAAATTAATTATAGCTATTGTTTAGGCACTTTTTGTAGATTATTAGGTCTTATGTTAGTCTTATTTTATTCTTAAATTGTAACCATGAATCGATGTGGAATGGCGACAAAGTTAAAGGTAGGAAGGGTAAAATCCAAACCTGGTGGACAATTTGTACAAAAAATAAATTTCTTAGAGTTCTACTATGCGAAAAGTTTAGAAATTTGGCGTGCATGTATACAACTCAAAAGGCTACAACTTTGGAGAAGGGTGTTTTGATTGGGGAAGACTCCATCTAGAACTTTTCGACCTGTGAAGTGGACGAAAATTTCCAAACAACTTCCGAAAATTAATGTGTACTTGGGGTTCTACTTGTTCTTGATTGGTCTTGGAGCAAGTGAGAGCCCTACTATTGGTTATTTTGGCTTGTCCCCTAGTTGACCTCGCGGCGTTCATGATGGCTCGTGAAACCGAGCATAGAATTTTCATCGGTTGAGGTTTTGCATGTCCTGTGATCGTGTTTTCATTTTATTGCTTTTTATGTATATTGTGAATTGTCGAAATTGCATAAAAGTTGAGCATAAAATGAAACTAAAAATGTTTTCACAACTAAATCTTTATGAATTAGTTAAATTAAGTTTAAATTAGATTTGAAACTTAAAAATCATTGTTTTAATATAATACTAAATTAGTTGCTTGTTATGCTTGATAGAATGTATTATATTATATTTATATTCACCTAGGTTGTATATTAGACTAATATGGACAACTTGACACATGAATATAAAACAATGCTTAAAGCTAAGCTAAGAAAAGTTTTTAACTTGTGCTCAAATGATGAATGCATTTTTGATTTACACGCTTTATCAAAATATATACCCGTAACAAATTTAAGCCGTGCCGTTTAATTGCTTAAAATCACTTGCAATTACTTTTTGCCTATGCGTGAGACCTAGGTGAATTGTAACCCAATGTGATTATTATCTATGTGTGAGACATAGACTTATTTTAACACGTTTTTAAATTGAAAGACTTAATCGAGTTAAGCATGTGAGATCCTTAGACCGAGTCAAAGATGAGACTAAACATGCCAACTTGACACTAGTTGCTCGTTCACTAGTGCCATGAGTCCTATAGGATCTAGGAGTTTCACTTGTATTGCAATTGGTGGGCACCACCTACCTTTTGAATATACCGTTGCTAGCAGATTAACTAATGTAATGATGGAACCTCAATAGGATCTTAGCCTTTTCGTAAAATTAATTGTTTTAATATTGTAAACTTGGGTAGTTAATTTTAGAATGATTAATTATTAAAAATACTAAACTTTGAACTTTCTTTATTTTGTAGATGTCAACACCTGTTCAAACAGTAAGAAATTCGACCATAAGGTAGATTCTAGACAAAGAGAAATTGTTTGAGCCCAACTTTTTGACTGGTAAAGCAACTTGAGGATTGTCCTTAAGTCTGAAACAAAAACAAAAGGTGTGTTTGGTACATGACTAACAGGTTCAATCAATCACAATCATATTCATATTCATATTCATTGCAAATATTTTGTCGAGGGTTATGAGAATGAAGGTATGGAAGTATGGTCATAAAACCATAGTTGTAGAAATATGTATCTTTGGGTGGTAATCTTTGTGGGACTATTTTCTCTTTTCTTTTCAACCACGAATTATTTATTGAATCATACATTCATTTTTAGTTTTACCATTTTATCTTATTTTTTATATATTTATCTTAAACCTATAGTGATTCATTAAACACACCAAACAACAATTTATAAACAATGGTATATGTTTTCATTCCATCTAACTATCAAACTCATAGCCATAGTGATTCATATATGCATACCAAACGCACTTAAAATACCTCATCAATCATAACTCAAACAAAAAACCTCTTTTAAGACTTATCATACTTAATTAAAACACAGACTTAACAAAAAACCAATTAAAAAAACACAAACTACTACCGCATGCTAGGAAATTCACTTGGGCTCTAACATCTGCTTACTCTGGTGTGGTAACGCCTGTTACCACACCAGCACGGAGCTACGTTGTATTGGCGCCCACCCACGCCACCATACCTCATCCTGTAATATTGGAATTAAAATTAATATTAAAAGTAAAATGAATTAAATAAGTATAAGTTTAAGCGATAAAAGCATGTTTGGATTAAGGGACTCGTGCCTAAACATTGGGTTTAGGTTGATAAAATCTGTTTGGTTTAAATATTGGAATTCGAATAGTAAAATGATCCATGAATATTTGGATTGCTTGAACCCTACCTATCCATCTTGGTTTGCAGTTATAACATTAATTCTTATAGGCCCAATTTGATTTTCAGCCGCAAACTTATGTAATATAGTACTTCATATCATTTTTTGTAATTTTTTACTAATATAAATACATTGATTTTAAATTATAGATTATATTATAATTATAAATATATATTAAAGAGCAAAATTGCTCAACCAATCATATTGTCATATTTTTAATATTAAAAAAATAGAAAAATCACCACTTCTCATGTGATTTTAAACATTTAAAAATAATTTAATATTAAAAAAGGTTTACCATTAACGATGTATAAGAAAAGTAAAACAAAATTATTTACAAAAGGCACCCTCAAAGTATACGAAAAGTTACTAAAACCACCTTAAACTTTTACCTATTTATGACTTTTTTATATAACAAACTTTATTTATCAAATATGGAACATATATCTGTCAATTCATTCGTAGAAAAATATGCCTTTGAAAAGATCTTCGAATTGTGAACATAACGACCCCAATATTGCAATGCTTATGACATACCTATGATTTTATAAAAAAATATTGAAGTTTAATATATATGTTATTCCATTTGAGTTAGTTACCAATAACTATGAAGTTAAGATAAAACTAACCCTTGGCTTGTAAGTAATGTAATGAAAAACAGTTTTGATAAATAGAAAGATAAACACGTAAGAACACAAAACTTTTTTCAACGTTTTATTCTTATAAAATCTTATTAAGAACTATACCTCATTGTTTGCGGAACAACAATGGGGATTGAATGACAATGTGTGTGTGTGTGTGTGTGTGTGTGATCTTCTCACTAACAACTTAACATAAATCAAAGTATTATGCTAAGTTGACAACTATGCTAACCAACTGAACTTGTTCAGGGACTTAGTTGATTTGGAGGAGTAGGTGTTTATGAATGTTACAACATTGAGTGCACAAACTTAACCTACTCCTTTACAAGGCATCTCTATTTATAGTGCTAAGGTAGGGCCATACCCACAAGGATGATAAGTGTGTGTCCCAAGGTTGATTGGACAAGTACATATTGTACAGTTTATCTCTATTACAATTCTAATCTAGGAATGGGACAAACACATTTTCTAAGGTTAGTGCTGACACTGACCTTGTCTTCATACCCTATTTAGGATAGTTTGACTTTAGGCGGATAAGTACTTGAACTTATCCATTCAAACATATCCCGCCTATTCTTCAGGCTCTTGTCTTCTGGGTCTTATAATAGTTGAGGAGATCGTATGGGGTTCAGTGAGTCTATTGCCACAACTCACGAAACTAATCACCTTCTTCTTTGGCTCAAGGAATTCATTCAGTGAGTGTCGCCTCACTGAATGGTTGAGTCTTTCTCATAGACTCAGGTTGAGCTCTTGAAGGTAACTCACTGAGTGACTGTTTACTCAGTGACCTTGGTAATGTTTAAGGTTATCTAACACTTAGGATATTTTCTATTCAAATCTAAGTGAAAGATCATTGAGCACTGATTTGGCCCAACAATCTTCCCCTATTTGGATATAAATATAGCTTCAGTGTTTTTCAGTGTAGGTGAGTAAATACAGCTTCTTCTTATACTGAATTTAGAAAGAAAGTAAGGGAACTGATAACAAAAGTACTTAAATACTGAGGATACAAAGCCCTAGCAGTCCATTACAAAAAGTGAAACAAAGAATACAAAAGTACTTAATCCATAGAGTATCCTAATGCTTCCAGCTTGACCTTCTTTGACTTGATCTTTTCTTTATCAGGGTGTTCATCAATCATTTTCTTTAACCGCACACAAAACCTTTGGTTTTTTGGTGCCCTGATATTTCAAGCCATAACTATGTAGCTCAACAACTATTCAACATCAACCTTATGAATATCATTGATCCTTTGGAAGGCCTAATCACCAAAGAAAACTATGAAGAAGATCCCATGCTCAGGATATTCAATCACTTTGTTGTTGAGAAACTAAAATCCTTCAGGAAGACTTCTATTGCATTCAAGCCCAGGGATGCGAATCTCGGGTTCTAATTCTTGCACCTTTCTTTTCCTTACCGAGGATATGAAAGGAACTTGTTCAAGGGTATGAAGAGTTGGGTTAATTCCAAGTTCACCAGGAATCACCTTTAGTCTGTCATACTTTTTGCTTAGGGATGTCATCAGGTCTTCTACTACCTTTTTCTTCTTCTCACGAATGATGGCTCCCAATTTATCCCATTCAGTTACACCAAAATCTCCAAATCTAAAAGGTTTGTGAACATCTAAGTTCCTTTTGTCATTATTTCTGTAGACAGTAATTGCAACTGGTTTTGCGTTTGGATGAATGTGGATGTCGGTGCTCTTTTCAGGCTTGAATATGTTATTGTTAGTCAATCTATACTGATCAATCCTTTCCCTTCTGATCTCTTTTTCCTTCTTGAGCTTTTCCAGGTGTTCTCTGTTAAGGACATTTAACTCAACATCTTGCTTCTTTAAGAACTCCCGACCACCCTTTGAGCTCTAAAGAGCTTTTGGATCTACTCCATCTTTAGTGGCCACTTCAGTTACTACCTTAATTCCTTAATCAACTCAGGCTTGCTAAGTTGCATCAGCCTTGCTTCTCTGGCAGCCTTTTCCAGCCATTCTTCCTTTTCCATATGAGCCTGAATCTGCTCATTGGTGAGATGATGCAACACTCTATTAATTTCATAAGGAATTAGCACTAGGGCATCAGGATCCTGATAAACTTCCTTAGATGTTGGAACAAGCTTTAGTAGAGATTCATCAGTGTCTCTAGCTATACCATTTCCTCTGTCAGGCTTTGGAGTTGTATGTGGACTTTCAGGTTGCTCTTCAGGATTGCTTTGTTCAGGTGGTGTGATATCAATGACAAGACCAGTGAGTTGAGGCCTTGATGATGATTCAATAAGTTTAACCTCGAGAACAGATTTAGCTATTGGCCTGACAATGGTGATTGGGATTGGCTCAATGTACATGTTGACTTCAGCAACCTCGGCTTCATTTTCTTCAGTGATTAGCTGAGTTGATAGATCAATGACTCTTCCTTCAAGTGTGATTGGTGTTTTAGGATATTGAGATGGGTCAAGTTGAGTGCTTTTTGGTTCTTCTTCAAAAACCTTTTCTTTAGTAATCATTTTAGCTTCCTCCCCCTCAGGTTAAGAGGGTTTAGGATTTGGAACAATGGGACATATAGTTACATGGTGGGCTAAACTCTTCCCCCAATAGTTTCAGGAACTCTAGTAAGTGCAAGTGTTGGCTTAGGCACACTGCTTGAAGGAGTAGAGAAGGACTGTCCTTTAAAGGCGCAAAATATTTTAGTCATCATGGCCTTGATATCAGTAGTATCTGTCTTGAGGGATGCAATATCAGACTAGATGGTAGCCTTAGTGTACTTAATCTTGGTCATTCGAGGACCAACACTCTAGGCCATTAAGGCAGAGGACTTAACCCATTTGGCAAGATGATCATTCTGAGCAGTCACTGCAACCATAAAAGATTCAACAGTGGTCTTTAAGTTGGGAAAATCAAAGTTCTTTACCAGGGTAAGGAGCTCAGTAAGGTTTGGTGAATTCTTGGTGTATGCTTTTGTAGCCTCAAACACTTTATTGTTTAGGGCAAGATCCTCTTTAACAACATTTTAAACTTCCTGAAGATTTGTGAGGATCTTGTTGATTCCTGCAACATGGTTAGACTAGAACTGAGTGATGATCTTTTGATAATTCCTGAGAGCAGCAACAATGTTCTCGTACTGCCTGAAAGTTGTTGCATAAAAGTCTTCAATGCTCCATTTTAAATCAGCATAGGAGGCAGCAGCTTCCTCATGCTTTTCTTAATCGTCTTCAGTAATCTGAGCATAAAGTACTTTTGAGAATCCTTGGAGATTTCTTACCAATACTCTTTCAGTGACTAGCACATAATTGTCAAAAGGCTTGAAGGTTTTAGAACATGATGATGATTTAGAGTCTGATGCATCAGTTTGCTTATCTTTGGAGGATTCAGGGTGATATTTGTTGAGTGGGGGAGACTGATGTTCTGTTGAAATAGATTCCTTAGTAGGGGTTTCAGTAGAATGAGGAGGCTGAGTTTCTTAATTAGCAGATTGTAGGATCTCTTCATCCATATCTTCCCCAGCCTCATATATGTTTTCATCACTGTCATCTTTAAGCTCATCCTCAAAATCTCCCAGCAGAGCTTGAATGTCACCAACAGTTGTAAGGATCAAAGGTTTAGTATCCAGTTCTACTTTAGAAGAAGTCTTGCCTTTGTTGTGGTCAGGTTCTGACACCTCAAATCAAGTGGATTGGGTATGATCCACCTGGTACTTAGTGCCAGCCCCTGAGAGATCAGCAACTAAAGTTGAAGTGTGATCCTTATCAGTGAGTTGTATGTTTCTCCCTGAGTCTTTGGGATCGATAGTGGTCTCCTTCTATAAAGGCTTTGTTTTACAAGTACCTTCATCAGGGTGAGTGGCAGGCAATCCTTTAACAGTGGGTTGTTTATTTCTCGCTTTATTTTAGGGATCAGTCAGTTTTGCCTCAGACAAAGGTGATGATTTATAAATGTCCTCATTAGCTGTGGAAGGCAATCCCTTAATATCATATTGTTTATTTCCTTTTATATCTTGGGGAACAGTAGTTTGGCCTGAGGACACTAACTGTGATGTATCAGTGGCCTCCATTGGCACTTTCTCTTTGGTCGGTTTGATAGTATTCTGAACAAGGGAGGTCTTTTTGGTATTGGACTTTTTCCTTTTCTAAGGGGGTGCTCTAGAAGCCTCAAGGCCCTATGACTTGGGTTTGGGTTGAGTCACAATCCGAGTCTTCTTCTTCCCTTTCTTTCCTGAAAAAGGAAGTGGAGTCATTGAGGATTCAAGATTGATGACATCATTCATGAAGGCCATCAATTCAATTGGGGTGACTTTAGATGGGTTCTTAGAAAAATTAGTTTGACTCAGACTGGAGGGGAGATTCCCAAATTTTTGGTCCTGAGGGTAGTCAAAATTCAGTAACTTTTCTAGAGCACATGCGACAAATCTAGGATAGGAAACATATCTTTTCCTAGACTTGGCCATGAGCCTGGTTACAATATCACTGAATATGATCTCTCCAATTTTGATCTTAGTTTATGTGAGGAGACTGAAGACTATAAACTGTTGAATTGAATTCAACTGTTCAGTAGATGAATGATTCCCGCCGAGGGCCTGAATGACAAAACTCAGCAGGATCCTCCAAGCCACAGGAAAGGATGTCTTAAGTACTGGGGTATTTTGAACCAATGCCTCATGAGTTGCAATTTTTGCAAGTTTATCTTTTACGTCTTTAGTAGAGGGATGTTCAACATACTTGTCATTATTATAATCAAGTCCCGTGGTTTGACAAAAGGTCTCATAGTCTAAGGTCAATGGCATTTGGCCATTCTTCATAGTGAACTTGATTTTGAACTCTTTGAGAGGACGAGCCTTAGAGTCATTAGTCGGTGAGTTTGGGTCTTCGACCACAACAGTACACCAGAACTCCCTGAGGTAGTTTTGGTATAACACTTATGGTGTTTTTGAAAAAGCCTCAGCCAAAAAGCAATTTCTTAAAAATTTACAAATATTTTTCTAGGCTGGGACACTTTGTGGGTAATTGAAATTTCCCACAAAGTTGTTACTTTGAAATTGGACATATTCAACAATCATATCACCACATTAAGGGGCATATGTTATTGCTTTGGTTGTTGCCATTTTTAGGGTTTTAAAAAGGACAATGACAAATGTATCAAACACAGATGGTCACAAGGTCAAATCCAACTAAGATCGCTGACGCGTATATTAATACTTTATCAAGACGGATGGTCACTAAGTTGGGTTTAATTAGATCATTGGAGCGTTCTTGATAAGAAAAACGTTTGGACAATATCATGACAGATGGTCACTAGGTTGGATAACTTAGATCACTGGCGCGTACGTGATATGACAATGAAAATAGCTTACATAAAAATTGAAGAACACACACTATCTTGTTTGAGAGAGAAAATTTGCAGTTTATTTGCCCTTGAAAATTTGTGTGTGTTTTTCTTGCTTTTGATAGGGTATTTATAGGTGAGGTTGGAAAGGATTTTATTTTCAATTTAAAAAAAAGGTTATAAAATGGTTTGGTGCCCGCATTAAATGCCACCATCCACAATTGTCACAATCCCTTCTTTTTCGGCAACTGTATAGCCATTGTTGTGTCATGCACTTTTGCAAGCATGACGTGGGGATAACGGATTAGGTGGGAAGTGAAAAGACATTTTAGGAAGGGATATTATTTGTGGGAGTGAGCATTAAATGCTTATTGGGATGTTTGAGTGTAGTAGGACCCATGACTGTTGGATGACAGTTAGATACGGAATATTTATTCCTTATTTAACGTGTTCAGTCATCAACCTAAGACATTAAGTAACTAAAGACTTAGAGTATTTAGTTACTCATTTAATGTATTCCTCAGTTTCATGGGGATCATATTTGTTTTTAGTGAGAGAGTTTTAGGGAGATGAGGATATTTACACCATACTGAACATGATTAATCAGGGAGACTGATCAATCAATGTTTAGCATGCCTAATTCTGCTTTCAGTCTTGTGAAAGTAGGTTCATCTAGGGCTTTGTAAAAATATAAGCTAGTTGATACTTAGTGATGGATGAAGTGTAATTCAATATCTCTTTTTAGGATGTGATCCCTGATGAAATGATATCTTATATCAATGTGCTTGGTTCTTGAATGAAGGACTGGGTTATTGGATATGGCAATGGCACTAGTGTTGTCACAAAAGATGAGTACCATCTTGTAATAAATGTCATAGTTATTGAGTTAACTTTTCATCCAAAGAATGTTTGCACAACACCCAACAGCAGCAACATACTCACCCTCAACAGAGGACATAGCCACTAACTGCTGTTTCTTTGCACTCCAACAAACTAATTTGCCTCCAAGCAATTGACAGGCACCTAAGGTGCTTTTTCTTTCCATATTGAAACCAACATAGTCTGAGTCTGAGTATCCTTTAAGATCAAATCCTGAGCACTTTGGATACCATAGACCAAGGGATGGAGTACCTTTCATGTACACAAGGATTCTTTTCACAGCAATGAGATGTGATTCTTTTGGATTAGACTGATATCTTGCACATAGACATGTTGAGAATTGGATATCAGGCCGACTTGCAGTTAAGTACATCAAGGACCCAATCATTCCTTTTTATAAGGTCTCATTAACTGGTTTACCAACAAGGTCAGGACCTACATTATTTGGAGGAACCATGGTGTCTTTACTTAGGAACTATCAGAAATCTCATATTTCTTTAGTAAGTCCCTTGTGTACTTTTCTTGACAAATGGATATTCCTTTGTCACCCTGCTTGATTTGAAGTCCAAGAAAGTAAATGAGTTCTCCCATCATACTCATTTCAAATTTCTTTGTCATCAGTTTCTCAAACGGTTTACAAAGTTTATAATTTGTTGAGTCAAATATGATGTCATCCACAAACACTTGAACAAAGAGGACACCTCCTTTGGTTTTGAAAATGAACAAAGTATTATCAATTTTCCCTCTGACAAACTTGTTATAAATGAGAAAGGTAGATAAAGTCTCATACCATGCCTTTGGTGCTTGTTTTAGTGCATAAGGGGATTTATCAAGCTTACAGACATAGTCAGGGAATTCACTACTCATAAAACCAAGGGGTTGTTTAACATAAACTTCTTCTTTAAGTTTTCCATTCAGGATGGCACTTTTGACATCCATCTAAAAGACTTTGAAGTTCATGTAGGTGGAAAAAGCAAGGAAGATTCTGATGGCCCCCATCCTTGCCACTGGTGCAAAGGTTTTCATCATAGTCAATTCCTTCTTCTAGACTAAAATCCTGAGCAACCAGTCTTGGTTTGTTCCTGATAATAGTTTCAAGTTCATCTTTCTTGTTCCTTAACACCCATTTAGAGCCAATGGCTATTTTTCCATATGGGAGCGGAACAAGAGTCCATACTTTGTTTCTATAAAATTGATTCAATTCTTCTTGCTTTGCATTAACCCACCCTGGATGTTTTAGTGCCTCAGATACCTTTTTAGGTTCAATCTCAGAGAGAAAGTCAGCAAATAGACATTCACAAGCTGAGGCAGTTGTCAGTTTGGTAGCCATACTTCTTATAAGCATGCCTTCATTGGGTTCACCAATGATGTTTACAAGTTCAATGTGTTAATCTCTTGACCATCTATCTTGAGGAGCAGGATATGAACTTGTTGATGCATGATTAGTGATTTGAGATTGAGTCATTTCAGGGACTGAAAGTTTAGTTATGGACACTAAGGTTTCAATGTTGTTCCATAAAGATTCTTTAGTGGGTTGATTGTTGATTAGTTCATTTTGAACTTCTTGTTCTTGTGTTCCTTTAGTGTTTATTAGGTTAGGAGGACCTTCAACATCCTCAATATAAGGTGTGTTTTGCTCATTTGAAGTAATCACTTCAGGGACATGAGTGTTTTTTGTAAGTTTAGTAAGTGAACTGTTATGAGGAGTGATGTAGTATGAAATATCAGAATTTGTTTGATATTGTCTAGATGGGTCATCCTCATGAAGAAATTCATAAGGAGGATATCTAGATGAATCATCAATTCTAATTTCATGTACTGAGGTATTAACCTAATGGCTTCCATACTTTCATCAAAGGTAACATGATAAGTGATTCGTAGAATCTAACACACGTAAAAATATAATATATCATACGTATATTAACCGGAAAGTGATTACCGGGTCGTATCCCAAAGAAATGTGAATTGATATCCTCGATTCAGTTTGGACAATGTTATGAATGATTTTCAACTTTTTGAATGATTTTCTACGACTAAAAACAATTAAAACAATTAAATGCAAGTAAAATAACTAAACACGCGGACGAAAAACGGAAATGACAAAATAAAACCTAATTAGCACCTTAACCTAGAATTTGAATTAATAATATAATTCTATGAGTAAAAATAAAGGGATTTGCAAAATTTGAAAACTTAACGATAAATTTTGAAAGAAATCACAAAAACGAATAACGGGAATCGAAAACCGAGCCCTAAAAGCTAAAATGCTCAAAAATAAACCAACGAGAGTAAAACTAATTTTCCTACGATCTAAATGATAAAAGAAAATTTTCTAAAAAAGATTTTTATTTTTTTGATTATTTTTCTATTTTTTATGATTTTTTAAAGTTTTTAATGAAAATAAATGATTAAAAATACTAAACGAAATATAAAAATTCTAGAAAAATTACAAGGAATAGCTAAAACTAATTAAATCCTAGGAAAAATAAGCCCGAGATCACAGCTTATTAAATAAGCCGCGAAATAAGCTTAAACAGCTTATAAGGCTTATTGGCCAAAATGTATATAAAGAATTGATTGTGCAAGGGTCTTATGAAAAAGACCCAAGGGCACAGCGGTAAGGAGTGGTG
>BQNB010117947.1:0-21085 GCA_026074375.1 Tanacetum coccineum
TAAACAAAAACACCCTTGCTGCGTTTTATAGCAGCCAAACGCACCCTGATTTCTACAAAATCAAACGCACCAAACTGAAAAACCACATAATAAACACCTTTTTTGTGGCTGACCCAAAAACCCAATGCACTCGTCTGCTGCTTCAATAAATCCAACACACCCTTTGGTGTTTATAGAAAACCAAACACACCTTTTGGTACTGTTATAACGAAACCGAACGCACCCCTTTTCTGTGAAACAAGAACCAAACGTACCCATTTGTAGTGCTTGCTGCAAGGGTGGCTGCAAAATGGTGGCGGTGATGAGGGGGTGGCGGTGATGACAATGATGTGGTGACGATGAGGATGGTGGTGGTTTAAAACCATACGCACCCATGGTGGGTGGCTGTGGTGGTGACGAGGGTGGTAGCCACGGCTGTTTAGCTTTGGTGATGGTGGTTTTATGGTGACGATGTTGATGATGGCGGTGTTGTGGTGGTGCGTGGGATGGTGATGATGATGACGGTGGTGGCCGGCTGTGTTTGCCGGAGGAGGTGGAGGCGCGTGGCGGCGAGTGGATATGGGGATCGGGTAGATCAGGTCATGAGGATAACATTTGGTTTCCGCCGGAACGCTCGGCGGAAAACTTTTCCTGCGGCGGCGGCATGGTGGTCGGCGGCGGCTGGCCGGCGGGAAGGGTGGCCGGAAATTTTGGAGAGGGAGAGTGTTTTTTAACTGTGTGTGTATAATAGATGGAAATGAATTTTTAATATATAAATTTTATATATATAATAAAATTTATAACATGAAATGATAATACCCAATAGTCTAGGGTTTATTTTGTAAATTTTTAGTATAGTTTTGATAACTATCAGTTCGGGACTCGTTTGAACTAGTTAACTGATGATTCAAGTCACGAAACTTGCGCCAATGTTTTTCAAATCGTTTTTCTGATAAAAATAAGTATTTATTTGATAGTATTTCATAACATTTATAAAAATATTCGTTATTTATTTTGTGGACCGATTACGCCTTGTATGAAATAGAAAAGAAAAAATGGATTTCAACTCGAATATCCGCGTTCTCAACAAACGCTTTAATTAAATTGCTATGTATTTTATTAAATATTTTTATTTAATAAAACGTGATAATTAAATATAATTTAATTATTTTCTCGTGTCTAAATCTTGCGAGGGCATTTCAGTCACTTTCTGACTATTTTCAGGTCTCGGGTAAAACTGAAAAGTTGTCTAGAATACGTGATTTAGATGATCGTTCTTATAAGTCAAGCCAGACCCAAAAAGTCAAAGGATATAATCGTCATTCAAAATTCGAAAATTCTCGGATGTTACAGTACCTACCCCTTAAAGAAATCTCGTCCCGAGATTAAATTTGTGTTATCCTATTGTGTGACCAAAGAAAGACTTAAGGGTAAACTCGTTCTAAACAGGACGCTGATAACTTTATTCAGCAAAATTTGGTGTATCTACACTTCTCAATCTACCAAAAAAAAAAAAATTTGGCTAGGTTTGTCTAGGATATTTAATCCATCAAGATGGGTATCTCAAAATATATCATTACAGATCTTATGACTGGTATAACTGCTTTATAGGGAAGGTCTCATTATAATAAAAACCTCAAGAAGAAGGTGTAGTCGCGTGAGTATGTTTGTATAAGTTTCTAAATGTCCGAGGACGGAGTCTCTTTTCTACTATCTGTAATGTTCGATGATTCACATCAACGTGACTTATGTATGTAAGTACCCAACTTACTTGGCAGTACCAGGATGAATCGCGACCTAAGTCTTCGTACTAGTGGCCCGGATTGAATAGTCCAACTATTACTGTTTCGTCGATAGGAGTTTTATCTGTTTAAGAGGAGTTTGGCAAACCTATTGGTTAAAGTATGTATCGGTCGGAACGCTCCAGGACCCAACACGGACCATACGTCAATACTATAACAAATGGTGATGGAATATTGCACTCAGTCTGTTAGCTCCACAGACAGTTCGTGATTGCAAGGACTTGCAATGGCAAAAGTAATAATTTAATAATGAGATAAGGTAGCTCCAAGCGAGGCCTTCAGATTTTCTGAGGTAGTAAGACACGATTTGTGTCTTAGAACCTTTTTTTTTACGGGATTCTGATGATTATCGATTTAGGTTCATACTCGTTGTCCATATTTGGATACCATTAAGCCCACTCATTTATAATTTCTTATTTACATAAAGAAGCGTCCAAATTTATGTAAGTAAGAAATGATAAACTTATGGTTCGGTGATTTACAACTTATTTATTTAAATGAAGAGGCGTCCCAATCCTTTTAAATAAACAGATTATAAATCATCCTAGTAGGAGTTGTAGGGGGGTATTAATAGTTTATGATTGGAACACGCGTACACACAAGGTTTTCAAGGTGGTGAATGACATATCGATGAGGAGCTTAATGAGCATGGTCGAGTGTCGAAAAACTGTCTTCCCCCCACCCCCCCCCCCCCCCCACTCCCCCGGAGACGGCGAGTGAAACAATCCGAGGAAATCGACATAGAGTTAAGACAGTTAATGAGTACTCGATTTAAAGTAATTAAGATAAAGGTCATTATGAGCGAATCAGCATAGCGATTATCATATCAATCTTCCTATTACAAGTCCCGCCCATACAAGACTTGTAATACTTAAATTCATACATAATCCCATGTAAACAGAACTGTGACGGGCTTTGTTAACATAGCAATTATCATATCAATCCTCATATTACAAGTCCCGCCCATACAAGACCTTGAAATACTTAGAGTATACTGACAAATTCTGTAAAACAAAACTTATGACGGTCTCCGCGTAATAATTAGTATAAGCTATGAAGAAAAATAATATCTTTAGAGACCATTGTTTAACTTACATGTCTGTGAGGTAATCAATTGAGACCATTGTGTGCAACTCACAAATGTTTAGAAATGCTCTGGCTTATTTATATAAATAATCTATATGATTAAACGTGCGATATACGCAGAAGATGTAGGCATATATATTACATTATGTATGTCACATAAGCACTTATGCAGAACATATGTAAGCAACATAAGCAATGTAAAGTGTATGCACTTTGAAAATGTTTTTGTGATGCAATGTTTGTGGGAAAAACGGTTATAGTCTAGGTAAAATATGCAACCTAGTTCTCTATAACCTTGGCTCTGTTACCAATTGTACACCCCTGAAAAATGTTGTCGCAGCGGAAAAATGTCAGGAGTTTACGTCATAATTACATTGCACAAGATACAAGAGAGACCTTTAAATGTGTCGTTTGTTTAAAACAATCTCGTTGTTTTCTGAAATCAAAATCAAGTTGTCCATAATTGCATCACATGAAAAACTTGAATGTAAAGACTCCATGTACATCAAATAATCCAAGCATCTAATTCACCTGAGAAAAACATGCTTAAAAAGTTGTCAACATTAAGTTGGTGGGTTCATAGATTAGATTAAAATATGAATGTAAGTTCACACGAATATTATTTATCCACTGTGTCACCACAGTACCCCATGTATATTTTTTATAATAATGCTCGGGACCCATTTTATGTTACCAAAAACTACAATATTATCCCAAAGATTTTTTATAAACAATTGCATTGACAAATTTAATGACCAACAGGTTCTAAGATATGTATGGTGGGGCGGTCTTTGTAGGTCCCCAAACATGATCGACATGTTATAACGTTTCGTCTCCAGTGATAGCTAGTCACCGATCGGGGGTTGTCAATCCCTGATAAGATCTATTTTTATCATTCGCGTGGACATCACGCTATAATGTTTGTTACCTGCGATAGCTTAATCACCCGAACATGGATCCACACCCGAATAGATCTATTTCATAACATTCGCGCTCACCCTCTAAGTGATTTACAGTTCATTGTCGCTGCGACGTGACTTGTTGTATGTTCCCGCTCTCGGGCATCGTGAGACAAAATCATGTGTTCCCAATCAATGGGTGTTCCATCTGTAAACCCGGGCATGTAAATGTTTAATTTTCTATTGTTGGCCCAGCGGCGCCAAAACAAATCGTTAATCCGAAAATCATTTCAAATGTAACAGTATGCAATTGTGACAAAAAATAAGCCAAATTAATGTATCCCATAGCGAAATATGCATATAAGTATGTTAAACCCCAATTTTAAAATCAATCCTGTAAATGTGTTTGTGATGAATTGCAAAATCAAGTATGTAGACCAACTGTGTAGAATAGTATGTAAAGATATCTGTGAACAATTATGTAAACAAGTTATATTGGAGGCATGTATTCTCCCCTGAATTTGTAAAGAAATGTAAATACAAGGTGAAACGAGGGGCAATAAACTCACATCGAATGATGAAGAATGATTGACAGATAGGCATCTAATTTGCAAACACGAACGAAAACGAAAATGGCTCGATCAAGAAAGTCTGCGGACTATTCTTAACAGCTAAGTCCCACTAGTCTAGGATGATGCGTTTGGGTTTTCCGATGAACGGTTACATCAACGCGACACGTTGATAAAGACTTAGATTTAAAGTTGTAATAGTTTGGTGGTTGGTTAAATAATTAATTCAAAGGGTAACGTAAGGCGTGTAATATATCCCGTATATATTACCTATTGAAAAATGACCTTTATAGCTCACACGCTGTGAATTATATGACAAGATTCACAGCCCAAAGAATAACTCGAATAGTATATATATATGAAATTGGTTTTAGATCAAAAGGATGTTGATTTAGAATTAAGTTTTTAATTATATAATACTTCCCAGTATTATATAAGGAAGGTGATAAAAATAAATAAAACTAAATAATTCGACACGTTCCCGGATATCCCCAAATGATTTAATAGAAAGTTCTTTATAAAAATGAACACACGTTTTGAATCTGCAAATTATGTTAAACGACGTTTTCAAAAACTCTTACAACAATTATGATGTTATTTTCTAGTTGATAATTATAAAATATAAGATTATTTTATAATTTAATATATTGTTTCCTCGACGGGTTGCCAAAATAGTTATCCCATTTGTAAAAGTATAGTTTTCGTTTGTTTATCCGGTTATTGATGTATTACAAATTAACAAAATCTTAAAATTATATAACTTAACCCTTTTTGTATCAATCCATGTTGCAATTTACTCGTGTGTTATTAGGCGAGATTAAGTAATATATGACACATTTATTTATTTAACCAATAACCACCATTTAATCCGGTTTAATATTTATAAAAACTTATAATATATTTATTATTCGATTTATATAAATCAAGACACACCCTTAAAGATTGTTTCTGCTCACCCAAACACGCTATTGTGATCTTTCTCTTTACCCAAACGCACCCCTTGGTGCGATCTGTAAAACCAAACACTCCCTTATGTATTTTTGTTGTCCCAAACACACCCCTTGGTGTGTTTCTGCCAGCCAAACGCTCCCTTATTTGTTATACCCAGATCCAAACGCTCCCTTTGGGGTATTAAACAGTGGAACAAACACACCCTATGTGATATTACTAAACCAAACGCACCCTAGTTGGTGTTGAATCGAGAAACAAACACCCCTTTACGTTTTTAAACACCAACCGCAGCCCTTGCTGCTGCCATGAAACTCAACGCACCCTTTCGGTGTAAAAAGAACCAAACACACCCGTGTTGGGTTTATGTACAGCCAACGCACCCCTTTGGGGTGGCTGTGAACGTCAAACCAACGCACCCAATGGGTTGCTGTCGAGCCGAACGCACCCTAAAATAAAAAAATTTTCCGGGGGATGCCGAAACAAAACAACCACAGCCTTTGCTGCAGAACGCAAAACCATACCGCACCTCGAGTGCTGAAGAGACCAACTCGACAACCCCACCAAACCCATGCGGCAGGCTCGTCAACCCGACATACCCTTGTCCGGTGCCTACCCGACTCCAAAATGCACCTCTGCTGGGGTTGTATAAACAAACCAAACATACCCTTATGTATGATAACTACCCGACGCACCCTCACCGGGTTTATACCCGGCTGTTACCACAAACCAACCCGACCCAACGCACAATCAAACACCCCTAGCTGCTAAACCCAACCCGACCCCGGCTGTCCCAAAGCCCGACCCAACCCACACGCACCATCTTTGGCTTATTTTACAAAAAAAATCCTCTCTCAAAAACCAAACCGCACCCCGTGCGGTGGCTGTCCCAACCAAACGCACCCCGTGCGTGGTTGTCATACCCGGGCCCAACGCACCCCTTCTTTGGTGACAACCCACACCGAACGCAGCCCCTTTTCGTGGTGGTTTTAAAACCACACGAAATCATGGTGGTGTGACGGTGATGATGATGGTGATGGCAAGTGGCGGTGTGGAGTCGCGAGTGAGGGAGAGTTATGGTGGGGATTGGATAGATCGGGAGATGGGGAGGATTTTTGGTGTTGGTCGGAAAAGCTCGCCGGAAAACTTTTCCGGCGGCTGTGGTGGTGGTCGCCGGCTGCCGGATATTTGGGAGAGAAGGGAGAGAGATATAATTTGAGTGTGTGTATATTAGAGATGGAAATGAGATTTTTGTTATATAAATTTTAAATATATATAAAAGTTATAAATTGAAATGGAAAATGGATATTAGTATAGGGTTTATTTTGTAAATATTTCTCAGGGACCAAAGGTGAAAGTTTTGGGAAACTTTTATAATATATTGGTTCGGGACTCATTTGTGCCGCGCTTGAACGAGATGATTTCAACGCGAAACTTGCGGCCATTTGTTTTTCAAATCATTTTTTGCGATAAAATGAGTATTCGGCTGCTAATATTTCATAAAATATTTTATAACATTTAATTAAAATATTTGTTATTCATTTTGCGAAATCGTTTTGCCTCGTTTCCGAAATAGATGGATTTAGCATCGGCATTTTGGTTATCAACAATGCTTTTAATTAAAATGATGAATAATAATTATTTAATACTTTTTATTAAATAAATACTGAAAATTCAATAACAAAACAAATTTAATAATTTTTGTGTGTCCGCGTTTGAGGTTGTTTCGTTTTTTAAATGTGTTTCGGTGTCTGATATTAGCTTTCGGCTCATTTCACGGTCTTCGGGCAACACTAAAAAGTTGTCTGGAATATCATTGTCACATCAAATTGCTTTAGAGTCCGAGTCGTGATAACGTGATTTAGATGATCGTTCTTATAAGTCAAGCCAGACCCAAAAAGTCAAAGGATATAATCGTCATTCAAAATTCGAAAATTCTCGGATGTTACACTGATGGTCAGAGGGAAAGGACGATACAAACATTGGAAGACATGTTGCGTGCTTGCGTGATTGACTTTGGTAGTGGCTGGGATAAGCACTTACCTTTGGCGTGAACTTTTCTACAATAATAGTTATCACGCTAGTATATTTAAAGCCGCACCTTTCGAAGCTTATACGAAGGAATGTAGTTCGCTGTATATTGGAGGTGAAGCTGATGATGCCCAACTCCGGGGACCGGAATATACTCAAATCAGACATTAAATTATCATAAACACGGCTAATACCTAAAGGTATTAGCCAATAGCCATTGTATCTATACAAATGTCATAACTGAACGATTAAAGTAAACTAAACGATAATTAAATCGAACGATACTAAAAACCGAACGCATATTTAGAGTATAGAAATTACAGGGTTTCCTTATGGATTGAAGCATTTTGCAAGACCTTCTTGGCTTCTCTTCTCTTCTGAAAATCAAACTTGGTGGTTATTAAATTAGTCAGGCTCAAACGACCTCCATTGCATGCCTAAAATTCGTATTAGGGTTCGGTATTTATAAGGTCTGAATTTAATCGATATGCCGTATTGAAAAGGTTCAATACAGCGTATTAGGGTTTCTTGGCGTGGGCTCTACAATTATTATATTCCAGAATATTTCATGACTTGTACTTGAATACGGCGTATGGCTTATTTTGGACACGGCGTATAGATCTTTCCTTCGTGGATACATGAGTGAAGTTTAGGGCACAGATACGTCGTATCTTCCTTAATGGATACGGCGTATAGGTTGTCTGTAACATTCCGTATTTAAGGTCGCTATTTACTCCGAGCTTTATTTCTATTTTCATTTTTAAGCGAGTTATTAATTTTACGTTTACCCGATTTAGTAAGATTTTCTCGTTCTTAGCTTTGCGTGAGCCGTATTTAGAAATCTATTCCGTCTTCGCATCTTAAGTGATTTAATAATCTCATAATATTCCCCGATGATTATAATTTACACTATTTTCATTTTCCGTTGTATTTCGCGTTTACGTAAATTTCTTACTAAAACTCGCGTTTTTACCTAAAACCTTACCTTTAATAAATTAAATTTACACTATACTTTAATTTAAAAAAAACTTATAAACTAAAAATCAAAAAAATAATAATATTTTTCCCACAACCCTAGGCCTATGGCCGGTTCTCCATGCCCACACACAAACTCATTTCATTTTTCTATAAACCTTAATCATTCTCCCTTTTTTTCTATACATGCATAAACCTTTCATTTTTCACCATTTCAAAATTTTTCTCTTCTTCCTCTTGGTCCCCATTGCTGCCGAGCACCCTAGCACCACCACCACCATCCTCACAAAATTTTTCTACTCCTTTTATCCATTATAACACCATCCCAAAGTCTCTTGCAAAGTTTGGTAGTTTTTCTTGAAGATTTGAAGAAGTTAGGGCTAGTTATTGAGGTTTTCTTGAGGGTTTTGATTGGGGTTTTGTTAGAAGAGTATTATCATCATTAGAAGAAGGTTAGAAGCTAGTTAATCTTGTGTTACTTTGGTTCGAATTCAGCCAACACAAGAGAAGGGTGTTCTTGTTTGATTCACTAGCCTTAATCTTTCATTTTGTAAGCCCTAATCTTTCTTTTATTAGTCTTATCTTTTTATTTCTTGTTTTCTTTAATTTTAATCCATGAAAATGGATGTTTAAGTTCTGAATATATATATGTGATGATGTTCTTGAGAGTGTTTTCATTTAGTTATGGCATTGGGTTAGGTCTTAGATGAAGTAAAATGATGTTTAAAAAGGTTTTAAGTTGAAATATTGGGACTGTTTTGAAAACAGTAGCAAAACGTGTGATTATCTAAAAATATTTGGCCTGGAGACTATGATTAAATTATATGACTGGAAAGATACATGTCTTAGCATCATAGGATAGTTGGATGCTCAACCAACTCCTTAGGATGAGTGAGTTATGGCCAAAACAAGAAAATAGGTCAAATCTGGACATATGTTTAGAATACGAGTTAAACTCCAAATTTTTGCCATAAAATAATAGATCTTAAAGATTGGGTCAGTAGTAGACATCATAAGGAAACCATAGCCTTTGACCTCACCTTCATTGCTATCATGGTTTGGGATTTATGGCCATTTTAGTAAAGGGTAAAAATTTTGCTAACTTTCTGTTTTGAACAACCAGGGGTAAAATGGTCTTTTCACATAGTTACGAAACCTTGTAAATTATGAGATTAAATTCTGGAAACTAGACACAAATAGATTTCCAGGGGTAAAAGCCTCACTTATAGAACATTTGTGAGCTAGGAGATATGAGTCCGTGAAGTCAAGTCAAATTCAGAAACCTAGTTTTTACGTCTAGTCAAAACATTAAAAACGTATAGTACACCGTGATGAAATAAAAGTTAGAAGCCAAAACTTGGTAGATGTTCATTTGACTATAAGACCAGGTCACATATCAATTTGGGGTTAAAAAGGACTTGGGTAAGTTCTAGTGAAATGCCATACTTATCTCGAAAACACATCTCATGATCACTTGTTTAATTTTCTCGATTGCTACTTTCTAAGTACGTATTTTTGGAGGTGCTTAGAGTACTTCCCGCTCGCTCAAGGACTCATAATACTTCTGATTTACTTCGTTCTTATGGTGAGTTCCATAGCTCGCCCTTTTCAACTTTTAAAACTGTATTTATAAAAACCCTGCGTGGGAGATTAAATGCTTGTTTTATAAACTGAGCACATGAAATTTTATGGGATGCTGGACCAAATATGAGATTAATGGGATAAGTAGCTGTGCCAAAAGACCCACATCTGAACTGTTAATTGCTATAATGTGTAAGCGCTAGTACAAAGTAAATGATCTATTGGTTTTACAGCCCTGTTCGGGCGATCTGAATCCGATCCTTTGGAGCACCCCATTAAACGTACAATTTGTATTTAGAAGTTAGGTATTTGGCAATAATTCCTAGTTATGGGGCAACAGATTACAATACAGATATGATTTAACGTCTAGGACTGCTGGTGTCATGAGCTTATTGCAATTTGAAACTTGATATGGTTGTCCGTTCAAAACTGTCACACGATGGAACAAAACTTGTGTTCTCTTTTAACTCTTACAACATCTAGGATTCACTCAACATTTTTGTTGATTTTAAGAATGTTTTATCTCAGGTTTATCATGGTTATGGACGCTATGTACGAGGAGTCTGCGATAAAAGTTTTAAGAACTTTGTATTTTTGTTACCATTTTATTCTAAATAATCATCATGTTTGAAATACTTATGTTATGAAAATTGGTAACGATATGTGGGACGTATGTGATACTCTGAAACTTCTTAATGGAACAATGTTTTTTATGCCTCTTTTTGAGTCGTTTTCTATATCCTTGTGCAATTGTACTATGAATTAACACCCAAGGTTGTATGTCCCGCTGCGTTGAAATTTGGGGGTGTTAAAGATTGGTATCAAGAGCTACAGGTTATAGAGAACTAGGTCAAAAAATTTTACTAAAAACTATAAACCTTTTTTTATGCGCGCTAAGACTCCTCGAAGCCCTTGTGTTATTCATGATCATAGTTTTCTATTTGAGTATTTATGCACATTTTGGGTGCATTACTATTGAGTATTCATATAATAAATATTATTTATATGTTATTGATAGGTTATACTATATTATATATATATAATATATATTTATATAGGGATGGGTTCTAGGGAAACTTTTTTTGGCTAGAAAACTCAGAAAACCAACAGATGCCTAAAAATCAAACAGATGCCCTAGTTTTTATAGGGCATATGTTTGTTTTTTTGGTTTTTACAGAGTGTAAATCGAGGGCCCATATTGCCTGAAAAAACCATTTTTAGCCTGAAAACAATTAGGGCATCTGTTGGTTTTTTTAGGCATTGGTTTGGTTTTTTTAGGTTTTCTGGGTTTTCCAACAAAATAAAGGTTTTTTTTTTTTTTTCTAATGGATTTTTTTTTTTCCCATCCCTACTATATATATTTATATATATCTATATATAGATATTTATATTTATTATATTATTATATATATATATTATTATATATATATATATTATATATATATTGCGATTGATATGCTTAATCCGCGAAGCATCAAGAATTGTTTATTTAGATTTCCAAAAAATGAGATTTTTATATGTAACAAATATTATTGTTTCTTTATTAATACTATTTATCGATCATCATGCATATTCCCTGAAATTCGTCATGCATTAGCATTCGCATATACAATCTATTTTTCATTAGTAATCCTTTTCTTATTTTACGGCAATTTGACAGTATTCATGGCCATCCTACCCCAAACATATAAATCGAGTTCGCGCCAGCTGCAGAGGCAAGCACCAGACAACATGAACGGTTGGGTTGAAGAGGAAGACCAGAGAGGGAGGAGGGAGGAGGAAGTTTGAAGAAGTTCGGAAATAGAAAGTTGGAAGAAGAGGGAAGTGATGGGAAGCTGATGAACATTGGGACGGCCCAGAGTGGATACTTCCTTTCAGGTGGCCGGACCCACTTTACCCTCTGCCACCTGCATGGGTACTCCGTAGTCTGAGGCTGCGCTGAGGCTGAGACTGAGGCTGAGGATTAGGCGGAGGCTGAGGCCGAGGTGAAGTTCGCACCCTACCACCTCTTATTCATGCTATTCCTATACTGAGGCTGCTACATCGTACTGGAAGACTAACACCACTGAAGAGATTTCCACATATACTCAGGTTTGGACGGGATCATCGTCATCTGCTGCTGCTGCTGGTCATAACCCCGAGGATCTCACTCCAAGTACATTAGGAGTGACCTGGATGCACTTCATCGCAGGGTTCAGCATATTGAGGAGGAGGATGTGCGTGCTGATAATAAGCGACTGAAGATGATGTTAGACTGCAGTGAAAACCGCATAGAATTGCTGGGAGAGGGCATGACGTGTGCCATGGCATTACACTTCACTTTGAGGCGTTGGTCTATTAATGGTTGAGAATATTATTAAAACCGCGTCTGCAGTTAAAGAGCCGCCCTATGCTCTACTCTGAGACTCTAAAATTATGGCTCATGTTACTCACATTGATCCTAGAGATCCGTCTGGTTGTTGCACGTGATGCTACCACTGCTCCTGCTACTGATTAATGATGATTCCTATACCAGAAGGAGACTTCACATCTGAGCCATAAGGATCTTCCACCTCGGTGACTCTTAAGTAGTTTTATTTTATTGTAGCATCTTTTGTTTTGTAACCACTAAACTGAATCTCCAATTAGTGAATTTATGCCATTGGTTGTAACGATTTATATCATTTTGTGAAACAATGCAACTATGTATTAACTCTTTTTGGTAATGAATGATGAAAATGGTCTTCTTTTTGATTTACTACTTGATGTTGTTGTGATTGTTGTTATTATTGGTTCGTTTGTATATGATGTGATTATGCATTATATAATACTATTGAGGCTTTCTTTAGTGTTGCGTGAAGCATGAACCTAAAGCAATGAACCAAGCTGCGATTGAGCGACTAATCACTGGAGGGTCAATGCGGCTTTGGAGGACAGAGCGGGAGAAAGAAGTAATGCAAGGGGACAAGGAAACAATGAAGCTGGGGGCCAAGGTGGGGCTCCAGCTGCTCGAGAATGTACCTTTTCTGGATTCATGAAATGCAACCCTACGGTCTTCCATGGACACGAGGGAGCTGTCGAGCTAAGTAGAAGTATTCGAGAAAACGAAATAGTTTTGGAATAAGTGAATGTGCTGAAGCGCGAAAGGTCAAATTTGCTGCTGCCACACTTCAAGGGCGTGCCTTGACGTGGTGGAATTCCCAGGTAGCAACGATGGGATTAGAAGCTGCAAATCAGATGGGTTGGACTGAAATGAGAAGGTTAATGACGGAGGAGTTTTGCCCCATTGAGGAAATTCAACGAATGGAGCACGAACTGTGGAATTTGAAGGTCAAGGAGTTTGACATAACTGCTTACACCAAGCGCTTTCATGAGCTGGTACAACTATGTCCAGAAATGGTCCCGAGTGAACGCAAGAAAATTGAAGCCTATATCCGGGGATTAACTGACAACATAAAGGGTACAGTTATTGGATCCAAACCCACTAGCCTGAATGAGTGTGCGCATGCACTGTCTTGATGGTACAGAAGGCTCAAGCTCGAATAGAAGGATTGCCGAGGGCAATAAAAGGAAATGGGAAAGCTCACAAGGTGGTAACAACGGTAACAACAGAAACAACAATAGGGACAACACCCGCCATAACAGTGAACAATTCAAAGGCAAGGAAATGCCGAGCATTGACACCGCCCTGCTGAGCTAGGTGGGTTATGTGGAAACACCGGCTCTGTTATCATTGTAAAATCATTCACTTTGGGTATTGCAAGGTAGTATGTAAGCACTGTTGGAAAGCAGGCCACATGGACGAGATTGTAAGGGCAAGCTATGCTACGGGATGATAATAGCATGACAACTGTGACGTGTTATGATTGTGGAGAAAAGGGACATACAAGGAACTATTGCCCGAAGAAAAGGGATCCACGAGGTGAGGAACCTCGAGGCCGTGCTTACGTGATTACAGATACTGAGAAGCAGCAAGGACCGAACGTGGTCACGGGTACGTTTCTACTCAACAACCGTTATGCAACTGTATTATTTGACTCAGGATCTGACTCAATAGTTTCAGTGAAACATAGTTTTAGTCACTTGATAGACATTAATCCAGTTAGACTAGACACTAGCTATGAAGTGGAATTGGCCGATGGAAGGGTCGCTAGTACTAATACTATCCTAAGAGGATGTACCCTGAACTTATTAGATCACTTATTTAAAATTGACCTTATGCCCATTGAGCTGGGAACTTTTGACGTAGTTATTGGGATGGATTGGTTAGTTGATCAAGATGCCGTTATCGTATGTGGCAAGAAAGTAGTGCATATACCCGTCAAGAACAAGACGCTGATAGTTGAGGGCGACCGTAGTACGTCCCGATTGAAGATAATATCCTGCATAAAGGCCAGTAAATACATCGAAAGAGGACATCAGTTGTTCGTGGCACATGTAACCGAGAAAGAACAAATGAGAGAAACGTTTGGGAAGAGGTACCAGTGATTCGAGATTTTCCCGAGGTGTTTCTGATGACTTACCGGATTACCCACCACCTCGACAAGTGGAATTTAAAATTGACCTGTTACGGGTGTTGCACCTGTTGTACGAGCCCGTCCGATTTGCGCACCTTCCAAGCTAAACAGGATTGGCAGACCAATTGCAAGGTTATCAGAAAGGGGTTTATTCGTCTGAGCTTGTATGCCTGGGGAGCTCAGTATTGTTCGTAAGAAGAAGGCACAGATATTTCGTTTGTGCATCGCGATTATCGCGAGCTAAATTAAGTGACAGTCAGAATCGGTATCTCACTTTCGAGGATTGACGACCTGTTGATCAGACTTCAAGGTTCCAGGTAGTACTCAAAGACTCGATCTGCAGTCTAGTTTATACACAACTCCGAATTAGAGAGAAGACTTCCCTTATTACTACTTTTCGAACAAGTGTTCGGTCACTATAAATTTCAAGTTAATGCCGTTTGGTCTAACCAACGCTCTGCTGTATTATTGGACTCTAATGTACCGTGTGTGCAAGGACCAAACCTCGTATCAATTTGTTATTCGTATTCATTGATGACATACTTATCTACTCCAGAATATGAAGAGCACGGAAAAACATTTGAAGATATCATAGAGTGTCAAGAATGTGCAAATTATACGCCAATCTCGAAGTGCGATTTCTGGCTTGAGTCGGTGCAATTCTCGGTCACGTGATCAACAATAAAGGTGTTCACGTAGATCCTGCGAAGGTTGACGCTATCCGAAATTGGTCTGCACCGACAACACCGAAGGAAGTCAGGCAATTTTTGGGTTTAGCCGGATATTACTGAAGATTCATCGAGGATTTTTCGTTAATTTCCAAGCCTCTAACTAAATTGATTGAGAAGAACAAAAAGTACGAATGGGGTATGGAAGAAGATGAGGCGTTCCAACTTAAAGCAGAAGTTATGCTCGGCCTCCTATCCTAGCCTTGCCTGAGGAACTGAGAACTCTTGTTGTATACTGCGATGCGTAGCACAATGGTTATGGTGATGTTCTAAATGCAGAGGGAAAGGTGGATAGCATATGCTTCTCGAAACGGAAGAAAACATGAGGAAAATTAACGACCCATGATTTAGAACTGGGTGCTGTAGTGTTTTGCACTTAGACTTGGAGGACATTATCTGTATGGTAATAAGTGTACTATGTACACAAACTCATAAGAGTCTACAATACATTTGGATAAAAAAGAACTCAACATGAGACTGAGGCGATGGATAAACTTTTATGTGACTATGATTGCCGAATACGTTTACCATCCTGTAAGGCAATAGTGGTTGCGACGCTGATTCAAAAGGACAGAGATACCATTAAGGGTTTAGATCTTGTAATGATCGGTACACACCATTTACCTGAGAGATATACCCAATGCCCAGACGGATGCAATGAAAGAGGAAATACGTGAAAGCTGAAATTTGGAAGGATGATCAAGCGATTATTGAGACCGTTCTGATGGAAATCCAATACTTTGAAGGGGCGAATTTGGTTACCATTGTTTGGAGGATTACGGGATTTGATCATGCATGAATCTCACAAATCTAAATATTCCATTCACCCGGGGTCAGACAAGATGTATCAAGACTTAAAGAAGCTCTATTGGTGGCCGAACATGAAAGCTGAGATTGCCACCTATGTCAGTAAATGTTTGACCTGTGCCAAGGTAAAGGCTGAGCACCAAAAGCCATCCGGTCTACTACAACAACCTAAAATCCCAGAGTGGAAGTGGGGAGAAATACCATGGTTTTGTCTCAGGTACTTTACAAGAAGCCAAGTGGTATGACTCCATTTGGGTTATTTGCAACGATAACTAAATTCTGCTCATTTCTTGCAATGAAGAAGACTGACACGCATAGAGAAAACTCGCCCAATTTATACCTAAAAGGAAATATGTAAACATGGCGTGCCTTCGTCAATTATCTCTGATAGGGACAGTTTGTATACATCAAGGATTTTGGAAATCACATGCCAGAATGCGATGGGGGAACCCGTACATATGTGTATAGTACTATGGTACTTCTTAATGAGTTCGTTTACTTCGATATATTGTGAGCGATGCGGTTATCTCCGAAACATTTACGCGACCTTGCTTCATTCCTTTTTTTTATGATGTTGAAATTCGGCGTAGTTTGTCAATTTCGCTAGTTATTCTATCATTTGACTTCGAGTTTGAACACTCTCTTTATGCTTTTGAATCGTATACGTTGCTTCGTAATCTATTGTTTTGATATTGTGTTTTTGTGCCGGCGATACTTAAGTAGGATGATTTATAATCATCTTATTGAAATGAATTAGGACGCTTCTTCATTTGAATAAGGAAATTATAAATTACCGAACCATAAGTTTATAAATTCTTACTTACAAGGATTGGGACGCCTCTTTTTGTAAGTGACAAATTATAAATGAGTGGGCTTATGTTATCCGACATAGCGTGTGTTCGTCCGTATGAATCATTCCTTGGGCTATGAATTTCTTTAGACTCGTGCTTTGTTATATGGATTTTTCCGAATGTGTATCGACCGCCGCGAACTTGATAATCTAATAGTAATAAATCATTAACCACTTTCAAGAATTGACGACTTGTTAAATTCTTCGTTTCCAATGGTTTTTTTTTCTTTTCTTCGAGTCATGTATTTAATCCTTTCTTTTACGGATTCTCATTACATTTGATTCATTCGCTCATATCGATTGCATATATCCTATGCTTTGACCTTTGTTCACTCAAGCTTTCGTTGGAAACCTCGACAATGACCTAGGTATATCCACTCATCTAATCACTAGTAAACCAAGGACGAATAAAACAAATTGAGCACCGGGACGGCGCTCTCTTAAGGTGGGAAGACTGTAACATTCCGTACTTAAGGTCACTATTTACTCCGAGCTTTATTTCTATTTTTCATTTTTAAGCAAAGTTATTAATTTTACGTTTACCCGATTTAGTAAGATTTTCTCGTTTTTAGCTTTGCGTAAGCCGTATTTAGAAATCTATTCCGTCTTCGCATCTTAAGTGATTTAATAATCTCATAATATTCCCCGATGATTATAATTTTCATCATTTTCATTTTCCGTTGTGTTTCGCGTTTACGTAAATTCTTGCTAAAACTCGCGTTTTTACCTTAAAACATTACCTTTAATTAATTAAACTTACACACACTTTTAATTAAATTATACATAAATAAAAATCAAAAAAATATATATAATTTTTTTACAAACCCAAGGCCTATGGCCGGTTTTACCACTCCCACACACAACCACTTTTTCTTTTTTTCCAACTTTCTATAACACACCATCATTTCATTTCACTTCTCTATACATGCAAACCTCTTCACTTCTCCTAGTTTCAAAAGATTCAAAACCCTCTCTTGGTCCCTTGTTTGCTGCCGAAATTACCCACACCACCACCACCATCATACAAAATTTTTCTTCTCATTTTTATCCTCTTATCATCATCCATAAGTCGCTTGCAAAGTTTTGAAGAAGTTTATTTAGGTTATCTCTTAATCTTTAATTTTCTTTTCATTTTAATCTATGAAAATGGAAGTTTGATTCTAGAAATACATATTTATATGATGATGAGTTGTGTTAAGAGATTGGGATGGCATTGCATGTGAATCAGCCCACACAAGAGAAGGGTGTTTGGTGTTTGATTCTCTAGCCATAATCTATCTATAGTAAGCCCTATCTTTTTTTTCATTGTATTCTTTTTGATTTTCATCCATGAAAATGGATGTTAAAGTTCTGAATATATATGTGTGGTTAAGTTACTTGAGGGAGTTTTCAATAGTGTGAGCATTGCAAGTGGGTAATGACGATTAAAATGAAGTGACAAAGGTTTTAGAGTAAAATAATGGGACTGTTTTAAAAACCAGTAGCAAAACGTGTGTTTACAAAAAATATATGGCCTGTAGTCCTAATGATTAAATTACATGACTGAAAAGATACATGTCCTATAGCATCAAGTAATAGTTGTATTCTCAACCAACTCCTTGGGATGAGTGAGTTATGGTCAAAACAAGAAAATAGGTCAAATCTGGACATATGATTAGAATACGTGTTAAACTCCAAATTTTTGCCATAAAATGTTAGCTTTTAAAGATTGGGTCAGTGGTAGACATCTTAAGGAAGCCATATCCTTTGACCTCACCTTCATTTCTATCATGGTTTAGGATTTATGGCCATTTTAGTAAAGGGTAATTTTTTTTGAAACTTTCTGTTTTGGATACCCAAGGGTAAAACAGTCTTTTCACATAGTTACGAAACTTTGTAAATTATGAGACTTACATTTTTGGAAAATAGACACAAATAGATTTCCAGGGGTGAAAGCCTCACATATAAACATTTGGAGCTAGGAGATCATGAGTCCATGAGTCAAGTTAAAAATCAAGAAACTGAGTTTTTTTACGCTAGTCAAAAAATTATAAAAGTAGTACACCCTAGAAAAACATAAAAGTTAGAAGCCGAAACTTAGTAGATGTTCATTTTCCTATAAGACCAGGTCACAAGTCAATTTGGGGTTAAAAAGGACTTGGGGAAGTTCTAGTGGAATGCCATGCTTATCTCGGAAACACATCTCATAATCACATGTTTAATTTTTACGTATTGTTACTTTCTACGTACTAAGTCGCGTCACGTCTTTTAGGAGGTGCTTAGGAGTACTTCCCGCTCGTTCGAGACTCGTCATACTTCTGATTTAATTTCTAACGTGAGTTAATAGCATCGCCTTTCTACTTTAAACTGTATTTTATAAACCCCGCGAGGGAGATACATGCTTGTTTTATAAATTGAACACAAGAAAACTTTATGGGATGCTGGAACCCGAATATGAGATTAATTGCGTGAGGAGCTATTGCCAAAAGACCCTAACATCCTGAACTGTTAATTGCCAATAAATGGGTGAGCCTAGTACAAAAACATAGATCTATTGGGTTTGACACCCTATCCGTGGGTATGGAATAGAAACCTTTCGAGCACCCAGTCAACGACAATTGTATTTAGAATTTAGGTATAAGGCAATAATACCTAGTTATGGGGCAACTGATTTACATACAAGATATGTGTTAACGTTAAGGCTCGGTGTCATGAGCTCATTGCAATAGAAACATGATTAATGGCTTGTCCGTACAACAAGTCACTCGATGAACTAAAATTGTGTTCCTTTTTATCTCTTACAAACTCTATGGATTCACTCAACATTTTTGTTGACTTTTTAAGCATGTTTTATCTCAGGTAACCAAGGGTGATGGATGCTATGTACGAGGAGTCGGCGCTAAAGTTTTTAAAGAACTTGTATTTTGTTCTATTTTATCAAACTAATCATCCATGTTTTGGAAAAACTTATGTTATGAAATCTGGTAACGATCCTGTGGGACGTATGTTGATTACTCTGAAACTTCTTTAAATGGAAAAATGTTTTTAAACGCCTCTTTTCGAGTCGTTTTCTATATCCTTGTGTAATTGTGCTATGAATTAACACCCAATGTTGTATATTCCGCTGCGTGAAAATTGGGGGTGTTAAACCAATGATTGAGATTTTGCACTAAATCTAGTGCAAAAGAAGCACAAAGGGGTCTGGCACACGGAATTCCACGTTGGCAATCCGTGTGACAAATATCAATCCAACGGTCATAAGATGGATCCAGTGATTGACAAAGATTAAAGGGTGTGGATCAAAAGGAGCGTGTAACAAACTTGGAGACCTAGAAGCTTCCTTATCCTGCTATAAATACAAGGGCATCCTCACTCACAGTCATCATCTAGCTTAATTATGAGTAGTGTAAATTAGCTTATAGCTTATTGTATTTTATAGCTTATCATCGTTCAATCTTTGTAACTTTCATTTAAAAAGCTTTGTAATCTGTTTTTATTAATAAAAGTTTGCATTTCACTTATAAGTCTTATGTTTTAATCTATTTCACTAAATTTGTAAAATGGTTGAATAAGCTTTCTACTATTTAATAAGCTCTTAAGCTGGCTATCAACTCAACTAAGCTCTCAAAAGCTTAGTTGAGCTTATCATACTTAAATCTTACAATCAATATTACCAAAGCTTATTAATGGAAGGGAAGTTAATTAAGGAAGGACTTTCAGGACCCTATTAGCTTATCACTTGATAAGCTGGAGCTTGTTGATAGCTCTTAGAGCATTTGATAGCCTTGTTTGTGTAAAGGTTTATGTAAGTTCTCAATTTGCCATTTCTGTCTTTAATTCTTAGCTTAAACTTGTATTTTAGTTTAATTGTGCTTATAGCTTGCTTATTTCTGTTTTATTTTGCTTATGAATGCTTATTATAGTGATTATATGCTTATTGTGTTAAAACTTAAGTATTAATTCTTAGTTTAAATATTTCTGTCTTAAAATCAACAAAATACCAAAATTTTTTTAGCTTAAGTGTTACAGCTTATTGTTCTGCTTATTTGTCTGCTTATATATGCTTATTAGGTTTGTTAAAAGCTTGTTAATATCTGGTATCTGATAATTAATCATTAATTCTCACTTTTATAAGCTTAAAATGGATTTTAAAGGAAATAAGGGGATGTTTGGCTCCTTCATTTTCATTTTAAATCTCATAACTAGGTTTATAAGAGTAGGGTTAATAATTTAAATAGGCTTAATCTAGTTTTTATAAAGTTTGCTAGTAGCTCGTCTAAATCTGTCATCATTAGTTCATTTTAGTAAGCATTTTTAGTTTAATTTTGTTTTTAGGTAATTAAACTGTTTCATTT
>BQNB010117948.1:0-21085 GCA_026074375.1 Tanacetum coccineum
TTCTAAGACCTAACATGCATATTCATCACAAGAAGCAACACCACTAAGATCTACATTCTAGGTTTCATACAATCATAAAAAAACTATATAAAACAAAAAAAAAATCTATAAAACATACCTTTATTTTACTGCGTTTTGTAAAATATAGTACTACAGTACTAGAAATAAAAAATAGAGTAAATTGCCAAAATGTTCCTTGTGGTTTGGCCAAATTCCAGATTTGGTCCGTCGAATTTCAAAAGTGCAAAAAACGTCTGTATTTTGAAGGTTTGGTTTCACTTTTGGTCCGTAGTTGAATTGAAATGACTAAAATACCCTTCTGCAATTTAGCCAAACCACAAGGAGCATTTTTGCAATTTTCTTTTTCTATTATTATTGTTATTATATTATTATTATTATTATTTACTTATTATATTTTTTAATTATTTTATTTTATTTATTTTTATTTAAAAAATAATAATTTTTTTTAAATTTCTCTTTTTTTTATTTTTTTAAATTTGAAAACCGGACCGAACCGAACTAGAATTAAACCCGAATACTTTTTTTAGTTCGGTTAATTTTTTTAGGTCAACCTGAAAACCGAACCGAACCGAACTAGAATTCAACCGAACCGAAACGAAAACCGAAATCTTTTTTGGGGTCAACCGGAAAACCGAATCGAACCGAGAACCGAAATTAAAAAAAATAATTACATAGACATATAAAAAAATATATATATTTATATAAATTCGGTTTTCGGTTCGGTTTCGGTTCTGATTGGCAAACCCATATCCAACTCAAAAACCGATATCCAACCTAAAAGCCGAATTAGTTAAGCAAAAATATAAAACTGAAACCGAAAAAAGTAAACAAGATGTCAAAACTAAAAATAGAAGAAAAACAATAAGTCGCGGTGATTCAAATGTTACGTTACGTTTTTATATATTTGTGTTAATAATAGTAATAAAAAAATATAAAGAAAATAAAAATTTTATAAAAAATAATTAAAAAAAATTAATTAATTAATTAATTAATTAATTAAAAAATATAATTAATAATAATAATAATATGAATAATAATAATAATAATATAAATAATAATAGAAAGGGAGAATTGCAAAAAGGGTCCTTATGGTTTGGCCAAATTGCAGAGGGGTATTTTAGTCATTTCAATTCGACCAAGGACCAAAAGTGGAACCAAACTTTTAAAATACGAACGTTTTTTGCACTTTCGAAATTCGACGGACCAAATTTGCAATTTGGCCAAACTACAAGGACCATTTTTGCAATTTACTCTTAAAAATATAAAAGGCTTTGATTGTAGGGGTGTTGATCGGTTTGGTTAATTTTTTTTTCAACTAAAAAATCGAACCGAATCGAAACCCGAATTTGAATTCGGTCAGTTCTCGGGTTGACCCGAATAACTCAAATTTTACCATTTCTTTATAAAAATATCTATTAAATATATATTTATATGAATTCGGTTTTTGTTTTAGATTGCGAAACCCATATTCAATCTGAGAATCGAATTAGTAGTTCGGTTCAGTTCGGTTTTGAGAAATTTGGTTCGGTTATTAGTTCGATTCAGTTGTTTTCGGTTCGGTTCGGTTTCAGTTTTCGCTTTTTTTGTTTTTTCTGCTCACCCCTATTTGATTTTGTTTTCTATTGGCCTCACCAATGGACTTGATTAGTTGATTGCGTTTTTTAGTAAAATTACTGTGTATCCAATATCTATCATATTCATTTTCATATTTTAAGAAAAAAAAGGAAAAACACTGCTTCTTCTTCATTAACATCATCTGCAAAAAGAAAAGAAAAACAATCTGTACATTTAATCAAACGTTAAGGGTGCGTTTGGTTCGCAGTATGTTTTGAAAGTAATTGTAATCTTTCAAGGGAATTGTAATTTGAATGAATTGTAATTTAAAGAGTTGCAATGTGTTGAAATTTTAATTGATGTATTATATCATTGTGTTTGGTTGAACCTCAACGTAATGTAATTCAAAAAATTAAAAGAAACTTAATGATAATAATAATAATAATAAATAGAAATATCAATAATAAATATAAAAATAATATCAATATTATTAATAACTAAATAATAATAATAATCTATAAATAATAATATTAATAACACTGAATAAATAATAATAAAAATAATATAAAAGTAACACTAAATAAATAAATAAATAATATAAATATGTAATATAATATAAATATATAATATAATAATATAAATATAATATAAAAATAAAATATAAATAATTTAAAATATAAAATATAATTAATATATAATATAAATAATAATAAAAAGTAATAATAATAATAAATAATATAAATATATAATATAAAATAAATAAAATATATTATATAATTAATAAATCAAAATATATTATTATTCTTATATTATATTATATAAAATAAATAATAATAATGATAATAATATAGAATATAAATATTAAATAAGTTTATTAATATATAATATAATATAAATAATATAAAATATTAATGTTTATTATTATTATTATTATTATTCTATTATTTATATAATATAATAATAATAATAGTAAATATTGATGATTTAAAGTATAAAATACTGAATTACAACGTAATTCAAAACTTTCCATCCAACTTCCTATGTAATCTAAATTCCCTCCCTTGATGTAATTGTAATGGCTGGATTACAATTACAACATAAACCAAACAGCCTATGTAATGTAATCTGAATTACAATTCCCTTCATTCTGCGAACCAAACATCCTACGTAATGTAATTAGATTACAATTACATCCAATTGCATTCAATTACGGCGAACCAAACGGGTCCTAAGTTATTTTTTTGTCCATTTCTTCGTCGTGTAGTGAAAAGGTATGTAATTCTGATAACTGAATAATGAGTTTGGGTACAATATAAATAATGATAAAACAGGCTTGGCCCAATACAAGCAATGGTAACCCGAAATACTAGTCCAACCCATGTTATGTTATTGTACTCTTAATCCTACATGGCTTATATTTAGCTAACACTTACAAATAACCCGTAGATAATAAGCAAATGTTAAAGACTAACTTCAACAAATAGTATATGAACGGCCATATGCATGCATTTCGACTACCGAACGATATATATATTTTTCTGTTTCGGTTTCGGTTTCAGTTTCAATTTCGGTTCTTTGGGTCTACCCAAATAGGAACCGATTTTCTGAAAGGAAAAGAAAACCCATGCATTAATGAATTAATCCAATAAAAAGCACAGAAAATGTAATTTTTTAAGCATTTGCAACCATTTAGGTTAAAAGCAATAACATTTATCAACTAAAGCATAAACTTAAATAAACAATCATTTTATAGGTTCACAGGTTCAGTAATTGCGCAACAATCCGAAAAACAAAATAAAATAACTTCAAAATTTGTCCTAGAATAACTAGAACCATTTATATTTCCACTGTTTGTTTCTCTTTATCTCTTCCGGTTATTTTCTCTAATTGTTCTTCTATATCTTTCACAATCTCATCATCTTTAATAAGATATTCAATATCATCCTAATTAATTTGCGTTCTTGACTTTGTCACCCAATCTTGGGTGCAAATCAAAGCTTTCACAATCTCCGTTGACAAGCGAGTTCTATAGGGTTCTAATATACGTCTACCATACTAAACGCTGCTTCGGATGCTTTGATAATGATGATAGTTGTTTATGTTTCAATTGATTAAATATTAGGGTTTCGGGTGATTGGCTTAGTTTTTCTGAAATAGGCTAGTAGGGTTTTTTATAGTACGTATGCTTTGATTATGGGAAATAAAAAATTACACATTTTTAAAATTATTGGGTATTTGGTTTCAGAACCGAGAACCGGTGGAACCGAATCAAACCGAACCAAGAACCAAAAAATCTCAAACTCAAGAACTGGAACCGGAACCTACGTTTCTGGTCCAGTTCGGTTCTTCTTGGTTCCGGTTTAGTTCTCGGTTTTAGTCCGGTTCTTTGATTCTTTTGCTCATCCCTGATTGCAAGGATCTTTGTTCGATGGTAGAATATGGAATGAAATATAGTGGTATCTAATTGTTATTTTAGGTTGTTTTATAATACATCTCCATTTACTATTTTGACATGTTTTTGTAAAGAAAAACATGACAACATCCAATCCCACATCGGTTAACATGATGAAATGGTGACAGGTTATATACCACGGTCTATATAAACTTCACATGTTTGAGTTAGTATCATATTTCAAGTTATGGCTCTTAAAACGTTGCTAACACAAGCAATGTTATTAGAAGCTATAGATTGAAATATTATACGAAGCTTTAAATTTCTTAACGTGTTTCGAGGTTTTTGTTTTCTTTCTAAATTTATACGTTTTATGTTTTTTTCACTTTTCAAGAACTTTAGGGTGAATTTAGTACGAAACTTTTTTATTCTTTCTTTTTTTGGGTAAAGGGAAATACCCCGGTAAAATAATTTTTTATTCTTTCTTTCTCATCTAATCTTCCACTTTTTATGTTGTCTTTTGATCAGATAAATTTTCCTAACAAGGAGAGCTAGGGGATAATGGTGCGTTTATGTGTAGTCGTCATAATTTGCAGTTGGGTCAAACCATAACTAAATATGTTGCTCTCAGTTGCCTTGACCTCGGGTGAATATGTATGTGTGCACAGTGTAAGGTTCTCCCGTTGAGTTCCCTAAGAAAAAGCTAACATAGAGTATGCCATCTTACAACTCATCGTTTGCAAGGATAAAATCTATGCTAGTAGAGGTAGCAATATTGACCCATTTACTTCTAAATGGGTCGGATTGGGTGTCGTTTATCTTTAATCGGTTAAAAAAGTTCTAGTCTGACCCAAGCAAATTTTTATCATATTTGATAGAGCCTGTTTCATACTACAAAATTCTATATTGTAGTATGATACGAGTACTTTGTATTTAGCAGCAATAATATGAAAATACAGCTTCCTTTGATCTTAACTAATTTTGTGTTTGTGTTGCCAGATTATGAAGTTGATAAATATGACACTGGATATGGATTTGGTCTTTTTGGTATCGTAGTTGATAATGAGAGTTTGTTCATATTATTCCCTATGTTTGAGCATTTGACAATATTCCGAGTATGCATAGGTTGCAAAAACCATGGATCTCATAAATGTAACAATCTGTTATTTCAGGTCATTTTACGACTCCATATGTTCAATTATTTATTTTAGGCTTTTACGCGCTTACTTTTAATTTTCAACGTTTACTTAAATCGCGTAAACTAAAAATCAACATTCAATGTAAACGGGCATCAAACAAATAAAAGTTTACGTTCAACAAGTGTTATAACATTATTAGAAGTATAATTTATAACTTTCAAGTTTTATTTTTATACTTTACGTAAAACGCATCCAGTTCGCATTTTAGACATCCATGCATGCATGTAAGCACATAAACCCATCTATACTTTAACAAATACCCACTATTATACCTAATACCTAAAATTTTATTATTTCTACCCATATATACATGTCATGGCCGGTTACACTCAATCAACACATACACATTCCAAATTAAATCCTAATAAACCCACTAACTGTTAAACAAACTTATATGTTAACCCTTGGGTAATACACCTTTTCTTATAACTAGTCTAAGCCTTCAACAATAATTCAATCTTGTCCCCAACTCATGCTTAGGATCGGCTAGAAATGAGGAGAAAAGGAGAAGACCAAACAAGCATGCATATGCAAGATCACATCAAGTCTTTCACACCATGTTATCTCTTACACTTGCCATGTCTCTAGTAATATTTTAACTCCTAAAACCTAACCCTAAGCCCCTCCAAACCGTGCACCCTTATACAACCTTTAATGGCTTTACTAAGTGGTTATCTAACAAGTCTTGAGCTATTTATACTAGTCATAAAGTGAAAGACACACACATTTATCATTTGTAAACTAAAATCAAACACAAAAACTCTCTCTAGGACACCCCTAGCTCACGGCTAGAAAACAACATACAAGAACCTTTATAGTTTTGATTTCTCAAGTATTAAAAGTGTACAAGGTTTGATATTAGGCATATCTATGGTGTTACAAATTGATTTGGAAGCTTGGTTGGTTATTTATACAAGGTTTACACAAGAAAGAAATCTAGGGTTTCAAGTAAAGTGCTGGGGTTTTCTTCTTAAGTATTTGTTAAAATAATTGGGTTTAGATTTGTGTATCATTATCATCTACTCTTCAAAGGTCTAAATCATAACCCTAATCTTTACAAATACTTCATTTACATGTTTATATATTTATTATATTGTTCTTCACCATCTAGGTTTATTTTATAAGTTTATAAAATAAAATGAAATATATATAAATTCGAATTATATGTTGTTCATGGTAAAATAATGTTTAAAATATATTGGAATGAAATAACATATTTTATTTGAGGATTTACAAGCAATGGATAATTCATAAAATTATTTAGAAAGTAATTGTTAATTATTTATTTATAAAGTTGGATAAATAAATAATTATGGAGGACAATTTATTTGGACATAAAATCATGGACAATAATTAGAGGACTAATAATATGTTGAAGATGTATTATTAAATAAATTAGAAGACTTGTAATAATTTATTGGGTTAATTGCCTAAAAATGTATTATAGTTGACACTTTTTGTCATTGTGTGTAGGGTATTATTTTTTTGCCATTGTGACACCAAACTTTTGAATTCGTGCTATTGTGTGTATTTTGTGGCTATTTTGTATGTAAAATGACCATTTTACCCTTCGAAATTTGAAAAAAGTAAGGGTAAAATGGTCACAAAATACACACAATAGCACGAATTCAAAAGTTTGGTGTCACAATGACAAAAAAATTAATACTCTACACACAATGACAAAAAGTGTCAAGTATAATACATTTTTAGGCAATTAACCTTAATTTATTTATGTCAAAAGTTTATAAAATAAACTTTATACACTTTAATTGTAGATTGTTTTAATTTACTGTAACAACTCAAAATTTTATAAATATTGGGAGTATTTTATTATAATAGTACATTTCATAAGGAATCCAAATATATAAAGAACTCGAAAACTAAAGCTATAACAAAGAAGTTATGATTTTTACAAGATTACAATGAAAAGTGTTTTTATAAAAGTATTTTTATAAAAACTTCTACAGTGAGAACCTGATAAATATATAAGGATATTTTTTTGTGATGGTACATTTAATGAGGATTTCGAATCTATAAAGAACTTAAAGATTGAAGCTATAATGGAAGAGATATGAATTTTACGAGATTACGATAATTAAATATATAAAAGTGATTTTATAAAAACTACAAGCCTACTGTTACTGTTCATAACAGATTATATAAATATTATAAATGTAATATTTTGTTAGATTTCTCAACTACGATCCCATACATATAAAGAACGTTAGAAATAGAGTTAAAACACGAAAGTTATGAATTTATGATAATTACTATTTTTATAAGACACACTTGCTGATTGAAACATAAAAAGTGACTTACGAGCTTTTTCGGGTCCATTAGGGATATAAAAACCTTAAGGAATAATGTCATACTACTTATATATAATATTTATATATGTTTTTAACTTTATAAATATTATTTTATAAAATAATTAACTATTTATATAATATCATTATATAAATAACCAAAAATATTAAAACAAGTATTATTAACAAATAATAAAATATTTGACAAAGATAATATTTGTATTTTTCAAATACAAATACTTAGACATTTATTTAACAAATGCAATTTAAACATTGTTTCAAGTTTATAAATTAAACAAAGACATTTAGATGGTGATATAACTCTATAAAAATATATTGATGTATTTATATTAAATACATGACACACATACGACCTATACTTAATTAGGTTGCCTTCGGATTTTCCGAAACGATTCACACTATTTGATTTAGATAATCAATTCATTCACCAAAGGTGAGTTCATAACCCCATTTTATATGATTACTATGATTTACAACTATTGGGGTGAGAAACATGCATTGTTTTACATTTAGACGCAAATACACTTTTAAACAAATTACGAGTTTGCCTAAGTAGCTATAACCTACTGTGCCCATGAATCATGAACTGTCAATTACTTGTTGTAAGCGCGAGTGTTATAAATAGATCTATTTGGGATTGACATCCACGTTCGGGTGAGTAGCGCTCACTAGGTTCGATGGATTAAACCAACGAACGTATACCATGTCAGATTTGGGATGTTGCGGGTTGAACATCTACACGGGCACATTGTTGGCATTAATTTGCAACTCATACATGTCGTAGCTTCAGTGTCATGAGCTTAGGGAATCGTAATTATATTTTTGTGATATTGTATGTGTTACAACAGTCATGAACTTTGAAATCTTGCGGTCCTACTTTATACATTACTTAAACCTGTGAACTCACCAACTTTTTGTTGACGTTTTAAAGCATGTTTTTTCTCAGGTCAATAAGGAAAGAAACAATGATACATTGGTGGACATCATTTTGGAGTCACGTTATCATAAAGATTTAAGTGCATTACATTTTGAAGTATTTGTTATGTATTAAAATCTTTACATTTGCAAGGATGAACAAGTTAAGCTTCGGGCTTTTGTAACAAACAAGTTTATTAAATCCAATGTATCATTTTAAACGACTCATATAAAGGTCGTTCTCATATCTTGTGCTAATGATCTATGATGTAACGCTCCCGGACCCTTATTCCGTTGCGACCCTATTTGGGGGTGTTACAAATTGGTATCAGAGCCAGGTTATAGAGAACCAGGTCAAATATTTTTACTTGGACTATAGCCGTTTTCAAATATTACAGCATACAAAAGTTTTTCACGGGACATACATACACTATTTGTTTGCATTAGTTGGTTAGACTAGATGTTTACATGATTAATATACATGTTTATATTATATTACGTATATTACATATAGTGGTCTTATATATACATACTTATATATACTCTTTTGGGTTGTTACAGATATAGTCATGTCATCGGATTCTGCTCATTCTACTGTGTCATATACTTCTATTTCCTCTGAGGCACAATCATAGAGTATCCCGATTGTGTACCCTTACGAGGAGGCTACCCGACAGGCACTGGAGTAGGCATCACCACCGCTATCACCAGCCCACATTGCTGATGCAGACCCAGAGGAGTTAAAGGAGGATCTCGCTGATTATCCTGCTGACGGAGGAGATGATAATGATGAGCCCTCCGGGGATGATACTAATGACGAGGATGAGGAGGAGGCCTCTGAGGAAGAGGAAGAGCATCTAGCTATGGCCGACTCTTTTGATGTACCTATTGTTGACCATGTTCCCTCGGCTGAGGATACATAGGCATTAGAGATTGTTGAGTTTGCACCTACTCCACCGTCACCTAGACCTCGCAGGGTTGGGATATCTGTCAGACTCCCGCCACCTATGGCAGCATCCATGGAGGCACGCATTGTTGAGTATTTATGCGGTTGTCGTAAGGGACTTCTACAAGAAGTTTTACAACTCCCTAGGCAGAGTGCCAAACCGTTGTAGTAGTAGTATAGGAAAGACTCGGGGGTTGTTATCGTTATCTAGGGGAATAGTTTGGGAAGGCTTGATCACGGTCTAACAGAATTCTAAGGGTTGAGAGAAGATTATTTTTGTGTTTTTATATTTTATGAAAGCAGTTTCTCATATGTTTGAGAGGTTTGGTTGGTTTTAGCTATTAAACTAAATAATAAACTAAGCTACTGGTGATAACAATATAATAAAAGATTGTGTTCATTTAATCATGTATTACTCCCTAGATTGCTTCTCCTAGTGTTGTTGCTTTGTCACACTTGTGATGATCTATGTAACTATTTCCTAAGTCATGAACGAATTACACGAACCCACCGTCTATTTAATATTCCGTTGAGGCAAAACACAAAGTAAGGTAGTATGAAGACTATTACCCGACCCCCAAGAGTATATTAAATGCATGTGAAATATATTAAGAGTAGATCAACCATATTAAGGGGCAAGGTAGTATGAAGACTGTTACCCGATGGTATCCTTTCTACACAATCATGTTTTTCTAGACATATCAACAGCGATACAGACAAAAGCTTGTTTTCTAAGACCTAACATGCATATTCATCACAAGAAGCAACACCACTAAGATCTACATTCTAGGTTTCATACAATCATAAATGAGTACAATAGAAGGTTTAGCCAAGCATGTTAAAGATAAAGCAAGCACATATAAGAATCACACAACAAGACATACTGAATGATTAAGATAGGCTTACTTAATTAAAACATGAATTGAAGGAAGTACAATAGGGGTTTGAGGCCCTAAAATCATCTCTAACAGCTGCTAAACGAACTAGGGTTCGTCCCTTTCTTTTACTTTAAAGTTACACACCTAAAACCCTAAAAACGGATTTGTGTATATAGATAAATCGCTCGTGTTTTTATCGTGACGCCGTCGTGAGTAGAATATTCTAGATCTGTGTGCGAGTCGATGCGTGCTGACGCCATCATGAAATGTTATGACGCCGTCATTAAGTGGGTTGTGACGGCGTCGTGTAGAGTTGGTGATGCCGTTTCCAGGCTTTGTAAGCAATGCACGATTTAGGAGGTTAAACGACCCTGAAAAACTGTATAAAATGACACCTCATCAAATGCCCCTATACTTGGGATTTGCTTGTCCTCAAGCAAATGGGCTTTTCTACCTAGACAAGAACAATATGAGGGTCATTTTACCTACTCTTTAAAAGTATTTTACAACACAACCTTCTAGACCTCGTAATTAAAATCACAAAAAACATACACTAGCACCTCACATAAGTGTTTGGGATTCTCTCTTTCTATCGGGTGTATACTAAATTATAACATAAAGAGGGAAACAGAAAATCAACACTCATTACCTGTCATAGCATATAAATTACCATAGGCTTGGTAAAGGATCAAACCTCCACCGCTAGGCGCAAACATTATTCATTACTATCTAAGAGGTCTTTTCAAAGGGTTGTGTGGTGTAGGTGTAAGACAACATATAATGGAAATGGAAACGGATGTGATACATTTGGGTGGATTTGGGTGAATTTAGTGTGAAAGGGTTAGCTAATTATTTACATGAATACACGTTGGTTTAGTTGATAAGCCAAGACTCGGACGAAGATATACAAACTCTACACAACTCTACATCAATCTCTTTCTTTTTCTTTTCTATTTTTTTAATAACATAATACATCATAACATGGGGTTTATAACACGTACCCCTACACTTGAGCTTTTTACATACTCGATATTTACAATCTAACTAATAACCTGATTTGAGGTGGATCAAAATAACATGGAGATTATCTAACAAATATATGGGGGTATTGACTTAACTTTTTTTCCCCATTCTTCCGTGAAATAAATACTACCATGAATCCTAATCGTCCCAAAACAATATTTACAAGGATAAGGACTTAGCAACCGTGTACTCAAATATGTAACTTGGGTTAAACACAATAATGTACTAATGGCGAGTACATACAAGGTAGGCTAACACGATTTGGGTGTAACAATTGGTTTGAGGGTGACAATGCTCTTTATTAATAGTCCAGCTTAACCAGAAAATTATGAGAACCGTAAAAAAGGATAGGCTCGGAGAGTTGTACTAGGGGTATCCTGCACTAAAAATGAGTGCATGGCAAGGGTGTAGGATAGTTATATGGCCGGTGTGACCATCATAACAATTATGAGAGATTAAAGAGAGTTACGGATGATGGTATTGTAACCACTTGGGTTGGTGTGGGGGGTGTGGGAGTGGAGGTTGAGGGGTGGTGGGGTGGATAGAAGGGGGGGGGGTGTGGGGGGTTGTGGTGGTGGGGGGGGGTGAGGGGTGTGTGGGGGTGGGGGTGGGGGATGTGGTGTGGGGTTTGTGTGTGGGGGAGGGGTGGTGGTGATGTGGAGATGGAATTGGGTGTGTGTGTTGGTGGTGGGTTGTGGGTGGGAGGGGAGTGAGTAGATTCTAGGGATGGGATGGGAGAGAGTGTGTAGGGAGAGGAGGAAGTGGATGATGTGGGTGTGGTATTATGAGTGAGAGATACACTTTATGTGAGGGGGGAGATGGTTAAGTAGGGAGGAAAGGAAGATGTGAGAGTAGGTAGTGAGGAGATGAGGAAGAGCGTAGAGTCAGGGATGTGAGTGTGATATTCAGAGTGTGATTGATGAGGAGGAGGAGATGTGATTTGGAAGAGTGAGAGTGAGTTTAAAGGGGGGGGGGGGGGGGGAGGGGGGGGGGAAAGGGGGGGAGGTGCTGAGGCATTAGCAAAATATCAACGTAGACAAAAGCCAGGAATAGCGATGACAGCCATGATTCAGGGAGTGACGAAAGAAGACGAATGCCTGTTGCTCGCGAGTGCACCTATAGCGACTTCCTGAAGTGTCAACCCCTCAATTTCAAAGGTACTGAAGGAGTCGTTGGGTTGACTCAATGGTTCGAGAGGATGGAATTAGTTTTTCATATAAGCAACTGCGCAGTCAGAAATTAAGTCAAGTATGCCACATGTACCTTACTTGGGAATGCTTTCACGTGGTGGAACTCCCACGTTAAAACTGTTGGTCACAATGCTACTTATGGCATGCCGTGGAAAACACTCATGAAATTCATGACCAACAAATACTGTCCCAGAGGAGAGATCAAGAAATTAGAGATTGAAATCTGAATTTGAAGGTGAAGGGCACTGATGTGGAAAGCTATACCCAACGCTTTCAGGAGTTGGCTTTGTTGTGCGGGAGGATGTTTCTCGAAGAGTCTGATAAGGTTGAAAAGTATGTCGGTGGTCTTCCCAACATGATCCAAGGAAGTATGATGGCGTCTAAGCCAAAGAAAATGCAGGATGTAATTGAGTTTGCAACTGAACTGATGGATCAAAAGATCTATACTTTGGTTGAACGTAAAGTTGAAAACAAAAGGATAAATTTCGTTGGTCACTTCAAGGAATATTCTAAAACAACAGCAGCCTTTTGAAAGGTATAATGTGGAGGGCAAGAACCGCTGGGCCTGGAGAGAAGAAAACCGTATACAGAGATCTAAACCTTTGTGCCCCAATGCACAATACCATCACGTATGGGCTGTTGTTGGTTTCAAGGTGCAACAAATGCAAGAAAGTTGGCCATCTGGCCCATGATTGTAGGGGTGCTGTTGCTAATACAAATACTCAGCGGGGTGTCACTTGATATGAATGTGGGGTTCAGGGGCATTACAAGAAAGACTGCCCAAAGTTGAGAAACAAGAATCAAAGAAATCAAGCTGGGAATGGTAATGTTGTGGGCACGGCAGGGACAAACCTGAACTCCAATGTTGTTATGGGTACGTTTCTCCTAAACAACCGTTATGCTTCGATTTTATTTGATACTGGTGCCGATAGGAGTTTCATGTCTACTGCATTTAGTTCTTTGATTGCTATCCTTCCAACTACACTAGATCATGGTTATGACATCGAGTTTGCTGAGGGTAAAATAATTGAAGTTAATACACTTATACAGGGTTGCACACTAAATTTTTTGAATCATCCATTCAACATCGATTTAATGCCCGTAGAGCTTGGTAGCTTTGAGGTCATAATTGGTATGGAGTGGTTAACAAAATATCATGCTGTAATCGTCTATGATGAGAAACTCGTTCGTGTTCCCTTTGGAAATGAAATTTAATTTTTCATGATGACGGAAGCAACAACGGACAAGAGTCTCGGTTAAACATCATCTCGTGCACCAAAACCCAAAAGTATTTGCTAAAAGGATTTCAGGTCTTTTTTGGCACATATTACCGCAAAGAAGGCTGAAGGCAAGTCGGAAGAGAAGCGACTTAAAGACGTACCACTTGTTGAGACTTTCCCGAAGTTTTTCCTGAGGATTTGTTGGGTATACCACCAACCCGACAAGTAAAATTTCAAATTGATTTGGTACCTGGTGCTGCACCTGTAGCACGGGCACCTTATCGGTTAGCTCCGACCGAGATGAAAGAATTGTCAGATCAACTGCAGGAACTTTCCGACAAAGGCTTCATAAGAACTAGTTCCTTACCTTGGGGAGCTCCGGTCTTGTTTGTCAAGAAGAAGGATGGATCATTCTGGATGTGCATCGATTACCGGGAAGTGAATAAGCTAACGGTAAAGAACCGTTATCCACTTCCATGAATTAATGACTTATTCGATCAACTTTAAGGGTCGAGCGTCTACTCGAAGATCAACCTGAGGTCGGGTTATCATCAACTATGAGTTCGTGAAGAAGACATCCAGAAGACCGCTTTCAGAACTCGTTACAGCCATTATGAATTTCAAGTTATGCCGTTTGGTTTGACTAACGCATCGACTGTATTTATGGACCTCATGAATCGGGTGTGCAAGCCATATCTGGATAAATTTGTGATTGTCTTCATTGAAAATAATTTGATTTACTCAAAGAGAAAGCAAGAGCATGAGGGGCACCTTAAGTTAATCTTAGAGTTGCTTAAGAAGGAGGAGTTGTATGCCAAATTCTCTAAGTGTGAATTTTGGATTCCCAAAGTATAGTTCCTCGGTCATGTGATTGAGAGTAAGGGCATTCACGTGGATCCCGCCAAGATTGAGTCTATTAAAGATTGGGCATCTCTTAAGACACCAACGAAGATTTATCAATTTTTAGGTCTCGCTGGTTATTATCGAAGATTCATTAAAGGATTTTCAAATATCGCCAAATCAATGACCAAGCTAACCTAGAAGAAGGTCAAGTTTGATTGGGGTGACAAACAAGAAGCGTCCTTTCAGTTATTGAAGCAGAAACTATGTAGCGCACCTATTTTGGCTCTACCAAATTGAGCTGAGAACTTTATTGTTTATTACGATGCTTCACATAAAGGATTAGGTGCTGTCTTAATGCAAAACGAGAAGGTGATTGCTTATGCTTTACGACAACTGAAGATCCATGAGAAGAATTATACTAATCATGATCTGAAGTTAGGAGCAGTAGTGTTCGTTCTAAAGAGTTTGAGACACTATTTGTACGAAACAAAGTGCACTGTGTTCACTGACCACAAAATTTTACAACACATTCTTGACCAAAAGGAGTTTAACATGAGGCAACGTCACTGGTTGGAGTTTCTTAAAGATTACGATTGTGAAGTTCATCATCACCCGGGGAAAGCAAACGTAGTGGCCGATGCTTTAAGCCGTAAAGAACCCACTGCCTCCAAAACTGCCCACTTAAAAAGAAAGAAATAGTCCAGCTCGGCCATGGACTTCAACTCGAGCCAGACTTCAGCTTCCACTCCAATGGTTTTTGAAATGCATAAAGAGGACCAGCAAGCAACTGGTGACCCAAAATCTTTACGGGTCACCAGTGAAGAAATAGCCAACCCTCAGCTCAGTAGTGGTATGTCAACATTTAATTTAAATGAGCCTATTTTTTCAGCATCTTTTATTATTCACTCTGAGTCTGCATTAGGATATGATGCTTCAAGCAGATTTAACAACTGAAGTTGATCTTGGATTATCTGCTCCTAATGACTCCATACCTCAACAACAGGGTATAGATGAAGGAACCAAAAAACACTTCATTTGATCATATATCTGCAGGTACTGACCCTCATGTTCTTGCAGAACAAACCCAATCTATTAGTGAAGGATTGGAAACTGTCCTCACTCAACCCATAATAGGAAAAGGGCCCAGCTTCATTGCTAGACAAGTTGAGGAAGAAGAAGAGTCCAGAACAATTAAGTTGGAAGATCTAGAAAAGCTGGTATTAAATGTTCGACCAAGCTTCAAATACCTAGACTCACCTGAGGATGATCCTATCATTGTAGTTGATGATAGTAATGAAGATGATGAGGCGGGAAAAGATGGAGTTCATACTACTACAAATGCTAAAACTGAAGACGTTTCAGTTCCTAAATCCTCATCTCCCAGGTCTTCTCAAATTCAAGAGCTTACCAACCAGGTCCTTATTCTCCAGTGCCAAAAGCATAAACTAGAACTTGACAAGAACAAAGTTGAAGCTGAAGCCCAACATGGGAAAGCTTAATGAGCTTCTTGTAAAGTCTTTACAAACTGAATTCTCAAAGATTTTATATGATCATGACTTTAGCAGCTCACTAACAACTAAGCTGAAGGAACTCCCCTCCAAGTTTAATGAACTAACTGAAGAAGTAAAAGGCCTAAAGAAACACGTTCATGAATTGGAAATTGATTTGTCAGGAGACTTGAAAGAAATTCCCACCAAGCTGGAAGACTTTACCAAGACTGTCATAAGTCTTACATCCCAAGTTACTGAACTGAAGACACTTCATTCGGAACTTCTAGCAGAATTTATTTTTATGCCAACACAAGTAGAAATGGTTCAGGCTAAACTCAAGACCTTGGATGCTCTTCCAAGTCTACTCAACAAAGTCACTAATGCCTTGAAGATAAAAGTGTTCCTTCAGCAGGCCAAGCTTGGCACTCAACCTGCTGAGGGGGAGAAGAACACAAATCAAACCACCATCACTCAGTTATTTCAAAGAAAAGCTGCAAAGAATGCAAACCTGACCAAACAACAATCAAAACCAACACCACCACCTACAACACCAATCATTCCTCCAGTCATCACAACCACAACAACTCACCTGCAATCTTATTTTCTCCAAAGTCCACCAAAAAGCTCCTCTCAACCTGAAGGGGAGCATATCAAGAGAGACAAGGGCAAAAAGGGCATGTCTTCAGAGGAGGATGAAAAAGAGAGTACTAACAGTGATTCTGATGATGATGAAACTCATGTTACTGGTTCTATGGTTGACTCCTCTAGAATAAATAAAGTAAAAAAGTTTGATTTTGTCACTAAAGGTGGAATACATATCCATCTAACTGAAGAAGAAATCAATCAACAAAAGAAGCTAGAGGAAGATGCCAAAGCTAAAGCAGCCAAACAAGAAAGGGAAGTAAGAAAAAAAAAGTTGGTTGATCTTCTTGGTCCAGAGGTGGTGAACAAGTACTACAATGACAAGTTACAGTATGACAAATACTATGACAAAATGTTGAATAGAAGAGCAGAATCAAGAATCACCAACTGTGATGTCTTGACCAAAAAAGGTCCAATTACACTTAAAACGTATAGGGAGGATGCTACAAGTGAAGTTATTCCTAAATTTAAAACCAGCGATCTGCACCTTGGTGAATGGAGAGAAGTCATGAATGCATGTCCAAACAGAACAATAAAAGGATGGAAAATCATCTATGGGCAGATACAGAAAAAGATGGACAACAATCATGACACTGAAGTAGAACTAGGCATTAACTTGGACATTCCTCTAAGTAAATAGGACCCTCTCAACAAACTGAATGATCTTGCAAACAAGAAAATAAAGCATGCTGATGACATCCATGACTACTTCAAAGCAAACAAAAGGCTCAAGTCATCAGTTCAGTAGAAGATCATCAAATTGGTACTGTACTAAATGAACCTGTCATTGGTATGATCATGTTTAACTCTTACCATAGACAGGATTTTGTTACCATTGAAGATCTGAAAGATTTCTCGAATACCATGCTATACACCATACAAGAAATCTTCTTTAGACGTCATCAAGGTCCTGAGCTGGATGGTCATGCCAGGACCTTCAGTTCCCTTCTGCTTGCTGAAGTTGATAAAAGAAACCTAAATCCACTCAAGCAGATGAGGACCATTGAGCAACTAAGGAAGTAGAATGTAAACCGTTTGTAATAACTTTATCTTTTTTAAATGTAATGTAATGAAAGTTAGAATGAATGGTTATCAGTTTATGTTGTTTAATTTTTATTAGTTTGTAAGAAGAAGTTGTTTTGATCACTTACTACTGATTTTAACTTAGGCTACTTGTATATTCAAATAGGGGGAGATTGTTGGGTTCAGTTCCTGAGCCCTTCAGTCTCTTAGTAGATTTAAACATAAAATCCCCTAAGTTTTTCTTAAGCTGAAGTCTTTCAGTTTGAGTCGGTGAAGTTTCTTCAGCTTCAACTCTTCAAGTCCTTAGAAGATTGGGAAGTATCTTCACTTCAGTTTATGCAGCAAATCAGAAACTGAAGAAGGCCTATGTAAAGAGCTTCAGTTCAGCTTTGTTGACAATTCCAAGCTAAACATTGTCTATCTCCTTAACAGAAGTTTAAAATATTTTGTTTCACTTCTAAAAGGTTTACAAAGCGGGAAAAAGATTACTTTATGTCAAAAGGAATAAAGCAATCTCCTTGGGAATGACTACTTCTAGAGTTGGTATAGAAGTATAACAACTTTTCCTTAAAGGACTGTACCTTGTACTTTAGAGCACGTCTGCAACTGGTATCTTAACCACCCATTGGATGCATGACACGCGTACTAGGTTAACTTGTAAATGCTAATCCCTTTGCCTATAAAAGGAAAGGGATTCCTAGAGTAAATGTTTTCTCTTCCAATTAATGTTATACACATTGAAGAGTTTATTTATCTCTCAAACAAACTGAACGGTACTACTAATAGCTGAAGCTTCAATTTAGTCATAAGTAGTTTGCTTTCTTACTCTCTTAACTTTGGTTAGAGTTTAATTTCAAAGGATATAACACCCCAATTGTCATTCAACCACCTTGCTATTCCGCAAGCAAGGTGTGTCATAGATTTTTTATTTGATTCTAATAAGAACATATACGTTGGAAAGTTACTTTTGTGTGTTTTAAACTTGTTCTTTATATTCTTCATATATATCTGTTTAAAACTCACTTTGTTGCCATGGAATATGATTAGTTTAACTTGTTAAACCTTATATCACATTCAAAGGGACCAACATTATTGCAAATAACAAATATAAACGATTACGTACCAATTTATGCATAATTAATGTTAAACGAGCAATTTAGATAGGATTGATGCTATAAAAGTAATGTTATTTGATGTCATCAAGGAGGTTCTTTGAATCTACCTGATCACAGGTACAATATTTATACTGTAAAACAGGGAACCAGAGGTTATCACAACCGAATTCGATGAATGACAAAGCCATATTCGTCCATCTCTGTTGTTTATTACTAACCCTTAAATGCAGGTTCAAATGATGGCGGCGAGACCTCATTCCAGCTGAGTTGGGTTTATAACCACATGCTTATACTTAAGACTTAAAGTTTTAAGAAATCAAGAAATCTCAAGATCAAGCAAAGATAAAGACTTTCGCTACTCTGATATTTAACATTTTCCTTAAAGACGTAAAGTGATCAAGTTAAAGATTATCAAGGGAGATTGTTAGACAACTTTCATAATAATATAAAGTATGAGCATGTTGGTCCAAAGACACAAGATAACAAAAAGGTGAAGTATTACAAAGATGATCAAGTAATGATGAAAGATCTCAAAGGCAAAGTCAAAAGACAAAGACAAGGAAAAGATCAAGACCAAGATCATAAATGCATGATTGGAACAAAAGGAAACATCTTATCTATTACATGAACAAGACTCAAGATCAAGACATGAAACATTAAAGATTAAAGATCAATGTCACAAAGAGAGATCTCTATGATCACCCCTTAGGGGAGTTTGTTAGGAATTCAAAAAGTGTTGATCATTAATGAGATCTCAACGATCGTCCCTTAGGGGGAGATTGTTAGGAATTCAGTTTTAGTTAAGTGACAATCATTATCGATATCACGAGTCTTGTAATAGATAAAAATATATTAAGCATGTAATAGTCTAAGACTCGACCCATGAAATCCCAAGAAAGGGATGGCCCAACCTTAGTCTTGGAGGCTATATAAGCAACCCTCTCTTCAAATAGAGAGGGTGTGAGTGTGTGCATAAGGAAAGTGCGTAAACAAGAAATATTCTCTCTTCCTTATGAAATAGAAAAGCTTATCAAGAACACCACTCCACCATCTTTCTATCTTTTATGATTCTAGTTTATGTGTGATATTTGATATTCTACATAAGGTTACCGAAAAGAAAAACTTAGAAAATAACATTGAGGATGAAACTCTAGAAATTGACGAAATTGTTAATATTAAGGAATCTAATAATCATCCGTTAGACAACGTCATAGGAAACTTAACCAAAAAACTCTTAGGTCACAAGCCCAAAACCAAAGCAATTTCTTTTGTATTATATCAACTATAGATCCTAAGAATATAGTGATGCCTTGAAATATGAGAGTTGGATAATTGCAATGCAAGAAAAATTAAATCAATTCATTCCAAATGATGTTTGGGAGTTAGTACCACATCATAAGTGTACGAAAATTATAGAAACTAAGTGGGTGTTTAGAAATAAGCTTGATGAAAATGGCATCGTGTCTTGAAATAAGGCTAGGCTAGTAGCCCAAGGCTATAATCAACAAGAAGTAATTGATTATGACGAGACTTAACGCACATTGTAGCTATATTAAGAGGCTATTTTAGGATTTTTATTAGCTTAGTGCAATGTGAGCCTTAAGATTTAAAATATGTCATAAGTCGGATCTCAATAAAGTGCAATTCCCTATGTTTTATCAATGAGGAGGTATATGTGGCACAACCTCTGGGATTCATTGATTTCAAAAAACCTGATCATGTTTACAAACTTAAGTAAGCTTTGTATGGTCTTGAAGAAGCTCCTAAAGCTTGGTACGATAGATTAAAAGCTTTTCTTATTAAACATGAATATAGCATGGGAATGGTAGATGACACACTTTTTACAAAGAAGAGAGGTTTAAATCTCATCATTGTTCAAATATATGTCGACGACATTATATTCGATATAACTTGTCAAGAGTTGTGTGATGACTTCGCCAAAATCATAGGCAGTGAGTTTGAAGTGAGCATGATGGGTGAACTAAAATTCATCCTTTGATTACAAATAAATCAAATGGAAGATGACATCTTCTTTAATCAATCTAAATACATTAAAGAAATGCTTAAGACATTTGGCTTAGAAGATTCTAAACCAATGAAAAAGCCCATGTCCTCGAATACAAAACTCACAAAAGACAAAGAATGTGAGTTCGTGGATAGTACCAAGTACATGGGCATGATAGGTTGATGTGTCATTATGTGGTGTTTATTTGTGATAGTTCAAGCTTTAAATTTATATTTTGCCGACTTAACAAAAAACAACACTTTAACGGGCAGTGTACCTGGTCGGTGGTAGATTCGTGGTAA
>BQNB010117949.1:5720-21085 GCA_026074375.1 Tanacetum coccineum
CATATTCGGCTATAGTGGGTTTTACACAAGAATTGATTTAATTTTTGTGTTTAAGGTTTCAAAGTGGGTATTGGTTTAAGTCTAGGTAAGTCTAGGTATTTCCGGGGTATGTCCAAATGTATTTTATTGCGAAACGTAATCCTTTTACGGGACCAATAAAAATAAAGTACGCAAAGTACATAATTATCTTCTTAATAATTATTTATTACTTGGTTGATGTAAACCTTAATTTATTTGATGACCGTTTACATTAAATGATTATTTCTAGTCTACGCGATTTATCTTAAAGTTAATTTAAAAGTAACGCGTATCGGACCAAAATAAATAGTGACGAATAATAGGAGTCGTAAAATGACCTAAAATTAAGAAATGTTACAGAGTCAGCAAAATATAAATTTATAACTTGAATCATATAAAAAACAACCCTACATTACAACACATCAAGTTTTTGGCGCCACTGCCGGGGAGTGAAAACTAATCTTGATTTTTATTTTTGATATTTTGGTTTTTAACAATAGATTAGATCTAACCCTTAGGATTAGTGTAATTTAGATTAGTGTATATTTTTGTATTATGTATATTTTGTATATTTGTCTTTAATTGTTTGCTAATATATTTTGCTGCGTATTTGATTGTTTGTTTTTGTATTCTATTATCAACGATACGGCGTATCTGTCCCTTTTAGATACGGCGTATCCAGTCTGATTTGTCATACGACGTATTTGACTCGTTGAATACGACGTATTTATTATTTTCATTACAAACCTATTTTTCTAGAATAGCTTTACTGTGCACCATGTCTTACTTTTAAGGAACTGAATCTAGACTCTAGCCATATCGTTTTAACTACCCTGAAAGAAGCCTGACAATGGAAGAGATGTTGAACAAGTTCATTGATGAAGGAAAACGAGAACATGAGGAGATGAGGGCATTTATCTATGAATTCCAAACTAACAACGAGCTCTTGTTTAAAGAAAGGAATAATTCACTAATTGAGCTCAGATTCGGGGTACAAGATTTATTAAATGTAATTAATAATGTTCCAATGATAGATTGCGAAGTTAAGGGAGTAACTACTAGAGGTGGAAAAACTACAACTCAAGATGTTCATAATAACGACACCAATTGGCTACCAAAAGAACCTGTAGTTGTTGATCCTGAAAAGCCAGCCGAACCAAACGAAGTCTTCACTAATGATCAACCTTAAATAACTAACAAATCAGTTGTTCAACCATCGAATGAAGTGCAACCACCACCAGTTCCTTTCCCCAAAAGATTGAGAAAAGAAAAAGATGAGGCTCATTAAAAGAAGTTTTTAGAAAAATTATGAACTCGTACTTTTAAACAAGCTTCCATCAAAAGAGAAAGACCCAAGGAGTTTTACTATTCCTTGCGACATTGGCCAACTACATGTTAATAATGAGCAGATTTTGTAAGTCGATCCACAATCACCCAGATGGTGTCAAAACCTTGCGATGACTTAGGAAGCTTGGTGATAAAATCCATCGTGATATTATCCCAATCCACTTGGGTATCTCAGGTTGTACTAGCAATCCCGATGGCCTTTGATGTTCGGCCTTGACCCTTGCACATGTCAAGCACTTGCTAACATAGGTGGCGATGTCTGCCTTCATATTGGGCCACCAATATAGCTTTTTCATGTCTTGATACATCTTTTCCGAACCGGGATGGATAGAGTATTTTGACTTGTGAGATTCTTGCATAATCACGGATCTTAAATCTCCATAGCAAGGTAACCAACTCTTTCCGTTTATACATAGTGTTCTATCGGCACGTGGTTCCAATATTTCCTTGGGTATATCCTTTCTGATAATCCCGCCTACGTCTTCATTTACAAGATTTTCTATTTTCAGGGCTTCGATCTGAGCTTCTAAAATTCATTTGGGAAGATTCAAGCCAATAGTCATAACAAAGGCTCGAACCCGGCAATGGCTCAGTCCATTCCTTACGGCTCAATGCATCGTCCACTAAGTTTGCCTTCCCTGGATGATTAACGAATGACGCCAATCGTAAGCACTTAACAACTCTAAGCCAACGGCGTTGCCTCATGTTAAGCACCTTATGATCGAGAATGTGTTTTGTAGGCTTTTATTATGGTCCTGTGAACACGGTGCATCTGGTGTCCGTAAAAGATAGTGTCTCTATAATTTTTTAGAGTATATAACCACCGCTCCAAGTTCTAAATCATGAGTGGTGTAGTTCTTCTCGTGAACTTATAGTTGTCGAGAAGCAATAACAATTCACCTTCTCATTCATCAGCATCAATAACATTACCTAAACCCTTATGTGAAGCCACACAATAGACCGACAAAGTCTCGCTCCTTCAGGTAAAGCCAGAATTGGTGTACTGCACAATTTCTACTTTATTAACTGAAAAGCGTTCTCTTCCTTTTCACCCCAGTCTAACTTGATTCCTTTCTGTGTAAGTTTCGTCATTGACTTACCAATCTTAGAAAATCCTTCGATAGTAACCAGCAAGACCTAAAAATTGGCGGATCTCCGTTGGTGTCTTAGGAGATGCCCAATCCTTGATAGATTCTATCTTGGTTGGATCCACATGTATGCCTCTGCTATCAATGATATGTCCGAGAAATTGTACTTTCGGAATCCAAAATTCACATTTTGAAAATTTAGCATACAACTTCTCTTTCTTAAGCAATTCTAAAATGGCCTTGAATTTTCTTCATGCTCTTTTCTCGTCTTTGCATAAATAAGTATGTTCATCGATAGAAGATAATTATGAACTTATCCAAGTAAAGGAGTGCTTGCATACTACTCGGTTCATGAGTCCATGAATACCGCAGGTGCGTTTGTCAGTCCGAATGGCATAACCTGGAACTCGTAATGGCCATACCGAGTTTGGAATTCCGTCTTTGGAATGTCTTGCTCTCGCACTCTAAGCTGGTGATATCCTGATCTCAGATCTATTTTTGAATAAATACTAGATCCCTAGAGTTGATCAAATAAATCGTCGATCCTCGGGAGTGGATAACGATTCTTTACTGTGGTCAGTATAATATAGCTCTCGGGTAGTCGATGCACATTGCTAATGACCCATCTTCTTTTTTGACTATAAGCCGGGGCTCCCCAAGGTGAGGAACTAGGCCTTATAAATCCTTTGTCGGAAAGCTCTTATAATTGTTCCGATAATTCTTTCATTCGGATGGAGCCAATCGATACCGTGCTCTAGCTACGGGTGCGGCTCCCGGAATGAAGTTGATTTGGAGTTCTACCGGTCGAGCCGGAGGAAGCTTGGCAAGTCCTCTGGGAAATACTTCAGGAAAATCTCAAACGATTGGTACGTCCTTTATTTGTTTCCATCCGACTTGTCCTCCTCTTCTGGCCCTTGGCGATATCAACTCCAAAAAGAAGTGTGGCATCCTTTTTGGCCAAGTACTCTTGAGCTATGACCATGAGATAACTGTCAACCAAGATTCTCTCACGTTGCTACTTCCGTTGCCACCAAAAATCAAGAGTTCATTCCCATAGGGAAACTTGAACAAGTTACTCAAAACGCACACGATTCACGGCCTGACATCATCTTAACCATTCCATACCGATAATGACATCGAAACTACCAGGTTTCTAACGGGCATTAGATCTATGGTTGACGGATTTGGTCTAAGAAATTTAAGGTGCAACCTCGTATAATAGTGTCTATCCCGACTAATTTCCCATCAGCTAATTCGACATCATAAACAATTTTCTAATGGAGTTAGGGCGATGTTAATCAAGGAACTAAATGCAGTGGATATAAAGCTTCTATCGGCACCAATGTCGAATAAGATAGATGCAAATAGTTATTTAAGAGGAACATACCCATGACGACATTAGCATCAGGGTTTCCCGATGCATTTCCTCTCTTTTCAGCATTCCCAACTGCATAAACCCAGCCTTATGCATTCCAATTTCCTCCGTCCTTATTCTTCAACTTATGACAATCTCTTTTGAAATGCCCTAGTGTTCCACACTCAAAACAACCATTTCCCTTGGGAGCTGCCCCATTGCCCTTCTGAGCATTAGCAACATTTGTGTTACCAGTACTCCTGCAATCGGGAGCAAAATGCCCTACTTTGTTGCATTTGTGGCACTTCTGGGTGCATGGGCCATTGTTGTGAAGATGGCACTTGGTGCACTTGGGCATTAGATTCCCCCATAAGGCTTTTCCTTTCCCGCCTGTCCACAATATTGTAGACCTTGGGGAAATTCATCCTCTTGGCAGGTTGTTACGTGACACATGGTTGTTTCGGGATGAATCATCACCTACCTTTTGTTGTCCAGACTGCCTTTCTTTTCTGCATAGGTGCGGAGTTTCTGATCCATCAAGTCGTTGGCCAACTCAATAGTCTCATCCAACATCTTGGGTCTGGCAGATTTAACATTCCTATAAATGTTGTCAGAAACTCCACTGATGTACTTGTCAACCTTCTCGGTTTCGTTGGCAACAAACTTGGTACATATCAGGGTTAGCTCTTGTAAAATGTTAGTGTATGTTGGAACGATCGTTCCCGCTGACCTTTATGTTCGCAATCTTGATTTATCCCCTCCCCCCTTTTAAATATTCACTGATTTTACCTCTGCGAAAACTTTGTCCGTCAATCTTTTTCTTGACTACTTCCTAAGTCATTGCATATGCCTCAGGACCTAAGGTTCTTATCTGACCAGTCAAACCAACCCCTAACAGAGTGCAGGTGGCAAACTTCACTTGATTCTCAATAGGCACAAACCACTGATATTGAAAACTGACTCCATCTTCTCAATCCACACCAGTCCAACCGAACTAACAGCCTTCAGTTCCCTTAAAAGTTCAAATAAGGTTGAACACTTCATGAAGTCATGGTAAAAACAAGCGCGCAGTTTGCCCGTTCCTTCGGTATCATCGTTCGAATTGTGCTTTCCATCCCATTGTGGGTTTCGCAAAAGAGCTTGGTCAATCATTGCTTGGATGGATTCGAGTCATGTTGTTTGGGTTGGTGTTGTTAACAGGGGTATTCGGTCCTCTTCTGGTCGTAGGTGCCATGATTTGTCTATATCACAAAAGACAAAACATGAGGTTATATGACAGAATATAATAATGTATAAATGAGATATCAACACAAGAGAGGTATACAGTATGACAGAACACATCCATTTCATTCATAACTTTGAAAATTTACAATGAAATAGTTGTCGGATTTCACAAAATACAATACAAAAGATCTACGCTATGCTAGCGGGAAACCCTAATAATTAACTCCTGAAACAATGACCTAGCAAGATAAAATATAAATAAATCACTGGATGTGACTGTCAGCAGCCCAGAAGCATTTCTTGAGATCTGGAATCCTGAGCCATCTGGGTCTGAGGCTGTCTTGCTCTCCTCTGCTACTCTCTTAGTGCTAACAACTCGGCATGCATGTCACTCATCTCTCGCCTCATGTCTCTAATGACTCGAAGAGTCTCTACCATCTGTGCCTGACGTCTATGGTCAGTCTCTCGAAGCGCTGCTAACTCAGCCTGCTGCATCTGAAAGCGAGTCTCATGTACTGATTTTTGTCCTGAATGAGAGTACCCAGCAGTGTAGCTGTTTTCGAGATGTGCCCTGGAGATGGGTCTCGTGTGCATACATATGATCACGATGGGTCTGAATGCTCCTGATGATTACCCCGCTTGACTCATCTTATCAAGTGAGCCCAAGCCTCTCGGGAAGCATAGGCTTCCTCCTCCACCATCCATACTGTCTCCTGGAGAGTCATCCTATCCCCCATAAGTAAATCGACCCGCTGCGAGTCCATATCACACACACCGCCTTCCCCCTCCACGCCTTGCTATGAAATATTGAGACCTACTATCCTGAGCATCTCTAGTAAGGCATACAAGTCATGTGTATCATGCTCATGGAGCTCAACAAGCTCTGTGACCCTAGTATTGACCTCTCCTATGGTCATAGGTGCTATCTCAGAAACTGCCTCTGCCGAATCTACCCAAGTATCCCTAATAACCGTAAACCCAACATCTGCTCTATCCCCTGTCGTCCTTCTCTCAGCATCTACCGTGCGAACAAATCCATAATCCTATCCCCCGACCTCTGGAATCTAGCAGTAGAACTCTCCCCGACCTCGTATCTGGAGCCTAGGGTGGACAAATACAACCTCTTGCGGGGAGGCTGCTCAGACTCGGGAATATCATCCCTACGGTCAACAGGTGGTGGTATGTATAGAGATGGTGGTAGTGGTGGTAGTGGAGGTGATGGTAATGCGGCAGTAACTGCATCAATAAGGGCCTGAGTGGATGCTATCCTAGTGGTTTTGTATTTGGGTTGGACACCCAATGATGGTAGTAAGGGTGATGGCACAGGTGGTGTGATGAATGTTGCAGTAGGCCATGCTCCTAACAAGGCGCTCCCTACAGAGGTGGTGGTAAGTGAGATGGGTAGATGATGTGAGGAGTAGTCATGGCCCGTAATCTCTCAACTCTATGCCGTCTGGTGGACGGGATATGGAAGTTCTGAGGCCGTACGATAATCCAAAGCCCCAATAGTAATGTGAGTGAGGGTGGTTGTAATAACAGGACTCGTTCCTCAGTGGGAAAACAGGCTCATCAATAGGTACAAGAATAGCAGAGTCGGCCAGAGATAAGTGCTCCTCCTTCTCCTCCTTGTCCTCATCATCCTCATCCTCACCATCAGCGTCATCCCTAGATGAATCATCGTTATCATAATCTCCATCATCTTCCCCGTCCATAGGATAGTCGATCGGACCATCATCTGTCTCATCATCCTCATACTCCTCTGGATCCTCCTCGGGATCTGACTCAGTTTAACAAATCCGGGTGACTCAACAGTAGTGAATCAACAGAGGTTAATGGCTGCTCCTCAGCTGGAAACTCATGCTCATTCTCCAAAAGGTATATACTCAAGGTATATAGGCTCTGGCACGTAAGTCCAGGATCATGTGCCTAGTACTAACGTAGGCTTCACGCCTCATCCTCGTCCTAAGGAACTGCGGTGTTTTAATGGATCCTACTAGGCCTGTATGTAATTCGTAATGGTGGGGGCTTCTGGCTGCATCGGGAGTACCGTCCGTATCCTATATATACGATGACCCGTGGGATGCCTCCCTCAGATATCTCAATCATCATCGGCTCCCCAGAAGGCTCTGCCGGGCTCAGAGTTAGTGTAAACGGAAGTGTAGGTAACCGCAGATGTCGCAGAAGACATGATTACATGCAAAAAGCAAAATAGCCTATATAATATTAACTTTATAAGGAAAGATCGGTATGATATGTCTATAAGCTTTAATTATAAGAGTCTTATAGTAATATACGTAATATCATTCATCTACACGTATATCAGTCAATCATGTAAGCACTTAGTAACTACTAATGCTAAAACAATGCATGTCATGTAAGCATATATTCTGGATGCAAACAAGTAATGATGTAATGTCCCATCGCAAAACCATTTGTGAAAACCCAGTGTAAAACAATGGTTATAGTCATACAAAACTTTTTTTGACCTGGTTCTCTATAACCTTGGCTCTGATAACAATCTGTAACACCCCCAAATCTGGGTAGCAGCGGAATATAATGTATATCCGAGGGCGTTACTTCATAGATCAATATCACAAGATATGAGAACGACCACTAATGAGACATTATTAAAAAGGATACATTGGATTAACAAAATGCTTTTTCCCATTACATACTCTCATGGCTTAAAATTGTACGAGAGCAAAAATAATAAAGATTCGGTTTATAAACAAATTCCCCAAAAAGTAATATTCCCAACTTTAGTACTGACTCTTTCCAAACGAGTGACCCCCAATGTAAATTCTGAGCACTCCCGTGCCTTATTGACCTAGAAAACATGCTTAAAAATAATCAACATAAAGTTGGTGAATTCATAGGTTTATGTAAAACAATAGTAGAACGCAAGATTTTCCAAGTGTATGATTAAGCAACAAATCAAACATCAAACAAAGTAATTACTTTTCCTAAGCTATGACACTGAAGCTGACATGTATGAAATGCATATATTTCTATGAATGCCCGTGATGATGTTCATACCCGCAACATCCCAAAATTCCGACATGGTATACGTGTTCTCTGTCCCCGGTGATATCTAAACACTCCGAACGGGGAATGTAATCCCAAATAGACTATCTATAACATATCGCGCTCACAGATCTAGTAATTGACAGTTTCATGTTGATGGGACGTCAGTGGTTATCGCTACTTAGGCAAACACATAATCATAGTACTAAATGTGCACTTTAGCTTCCAATTTATAAAAACAGCATGTTCTCAACCTCAATGGATGCAAATCATTTTAAATAGTTGTAAAACATAGTGCTATGAACCACCTTAGTAAATATCCTACTGAAAATGATAGTATATATCCAGTATGATCACACCGTCAAATACTAAGTAAAATACTACCAGTCTTAGTCTACAAATTTAGGCTAAAAGACTCAATGTATAAACTACAATCATTTGCTAGTTTATATATATTGTTATCACTTGTGTGGTGGTGCACATGTTTAATGTATTTGTAATTGTTTGGTGGCTCTTGGGAAGGTATACTACCTCATACGTTCTTGTATATGTATAACCGTTAATAAATATTTATATTTATTAGGTCGTGTTCAAAACCGAGTAATATCCGAACATATTATAACTCATCTGATTCGTTAAGTGTTTATAAAAATCACTTACGTTTACAGAATACCCTTAAGTTCTTATAATCACAAAACCAGTCCCTCTAGTTTATGAAAATGTAATATTTACACTTTAAACCCCTAGGTTTCCACATTTACACTTTTAGTCCTCCAACTTTACAACATTCATACTTTAGGTCCTTATATGTTTAAAATAGTCCCTTAAGTTCCAGGAATAACAGAAACAGTCCCTTAGGTTCTCAAAATAGTGAGCTAATAGTTTCAAACCTTTAAGTTTCAAATTTGACACTTTTAGTCCCTTATCTTGTAAAAATCGCATTTTAATCCTGATTAAGTTCTAACAAGTGGCAATTGGTTTTAATAGACTCCAATAAGCAAAACCAACTGTTTTGGCTTATAAATAAGCTCGGATGAGCTTATTTAGGCTTATTGTGACTATTAGGCCCGTTAAGGCCCATTAAGCTAAATAATGGTCCAATTAAGTTTCCAAGAGTACATAAGCATTTGATAAGCTTATTTAAGTTATAAAAATCAATTTGGCTTATTAATAAGCTCGGATGAGCTTATTAGAGCTTATTGGGCTCGTTAGCCCAACAACTATAACTGAATGCTAACAAGTAGGCCTATTAGGGTTCCCTTATTGATTCTCACTAGTTTTCTTAACTCAATAAGCTCACATAGGCTTGTTTAAGCTATTTTAAATCTTGTGGCTTATCCCATAAGCAAATAAGCTACGGTAATGGGCTCTTAGGCCCATTAAGAAACCGTTATGTATTTTAAGCCTTTAGGCTTGCTTGATTAGGGTCCATTAGCTTTTCTAGGTCTATAACAAACTCAACAAGTCGCATAAGCTCACGAATAAGTTGTGCAAGCTTATTTGTGGCTTATGGCTCCATTTTGGCCATAGAAATGGGCTGCCAAGCCCATTAAGAACCCGGTAAGGGTTTTGAGGGTGTGGGCTTATACAACATAGGCCCATAAGCTTTTAGGGTCTTCAATAACCCCATAAATTCTGTCATATCTTATAAATAAGCTATTAAGAGCTTATTTGAGTCCCCCCGTTTAGGCCTTGTCCGTTGGCCTCTTAGTAGTTTTGACGAGTCTATAAAGGACGGCCTAGCTTCTTTATATTTATTTAGGATTATAAATGAATCAAATAAGCACCCCTAGGCCCTTAAATAAGCCATCGAATGCATATTTATAGCCGAGGCTATTACAAGAGCTTGTTTCGGTGTATATCCGGCCCCTAGTGGGTTTTACTCCCAACAAGCCTCATGTAATAAGCCTACGGCTTATAAATAAGCTCTACGAGCTTATTTAAGGCTAGGGGTGCTTATTTGATTCACTTTAAATCCTAAAATAAATATAAGAAGCTAGCCGAGCCCTTAATAGACTCGTCAACCCACTAACGAGGCCCAAACGACAAGCCTAACGGCTCAAATAAGCTCTTATAGCTTATTTATAAGCTATGACCCAAACTTAAGGCTTATTGAAGACCCTAATGCTTTATAGCCTATGTTGTAAAACCCACACCCATAAAAACCCTTACCGGGTTCTTAATGGGCTTGGAATCCCATTTCCATGGCCAAAATGGAGCCATAAGCCACGAATAAGCTTGCATAACTTATTCGTGAGCTTATACGACTAGTTTATTATAGACCTAGAAAAGCTAATGGACCCTAATCAAGCAAGCCTAATGGCTTAAAATGCATAACGGTTTCTTAATGGGCCTAAGAGCCCATTACTGTAGCTTATTTGCTTATGGGATAAGCCACAAGATTTAAAACAGCTTAAACAGGCCCAAGTGAGCTTATTGAGTTATGAAAACTAGTGAGAATCAATAAAGGAACCCTAATAGGCCTACTTGTTAGCATTCGGTTATAGTTGTTGGCCTAACGAGCCCAATAAGCTCTAATAAGGTCATTCGAGCTTAATAATAAACCAAATTGATTTTTATAACTTAAATTAGCTTATCAAATGCTTATGTACTCTTGGAAACTTAATTGGACCATTATTTAGCTTAATGGGCCTTAACGGGCCCAATAAGCCCAATAAGCCTAAATAAGCTCATCCGAGCTTATTTATAAGCCTAAACAGTTGGTTTTGCTTATTGGAGTCTATTAAAACCAATTGCCACTTGTTATAACTTAATCAGGATTAAAATGCAATTTTTACAGATAAGGGACATAAAAGTGTCATATTGAAACTTAAAGGTTTATAACTATTAGCTCACTATTTTGAGAACCTAAGGGACTGTTTCTGTTATTCGTGGAACTTAAGGGACTATTTTAAATATATAAGGACCTAAAGTATGAATGTTGTAAAGTTGGAGGACTAAAAGTGTAAATGTGGAAACCTAGGGGTTTAAAGTGTAAATATTACATTTTCATAAACTAGAGGGACTGGTTTTATGATTATAAGAACTTAAGGGTATTTTGTAAACGTAAGTGATTTTTATAAACACTTAACGAATCATATGAGTTATAATATGTTCGGATATTACTCGATTTTGAACACGACCTAATAAATATAAATATTTATAAACGGTTATACATATACAAGAACGTATGAGGTAGTATACCTTCCCAAGAGCCACCAAACAATTACAAATACATTAAACATGTGCACCACCACACAAGTGATAACAGTATATATAAACTAGCAAATGATTGTAGTTTATACATTGAGTCTTTAGCCTAAATTTGTAGACTAAGACTGGCCGTATTTACTTAGGTATTTGACGGTGTGATTCATACTTGGATATATACTATCATTTTCAGAGGACTATTTACTAAGGTGAGTTCATAGCCCCATGTTTTACAATTATTTAAATGATTTACATCCTTGGGGTGAGAACATGCTTTGTTTTACAAATTGGACGCAAGTGTACATTTTATACTATGATTACGTGTTTGCCTAAGTAGCGATAACCCACTGAGCCCATCATCATGAACTGTCAATTACTGGACTGTGAGCGCGAATGTTATAGATAGATCTATTTGGGATTGACAATCCCCGTTCGGGTGATTAGCTATCACCGGGAACGAACGTATACCATGTCGGATTTGGGATGTTGCGGGTTAGAACATCATTCACGGGCATTCATTGGCAATATATTGCATTCATACATGTCGAGCTTCAGTGTCATGAGCTTAGGAAAACGTAATTACTTTTTATGATGTTTGCATTTGTTGCTTAATCATACACTTGGAAATCTTGCGGTCCTACTATTGATTTACATAAACCTATGAATTCACCAACTTTATGTTGATATTTTAAGCATGTTTTCTCAGGTCAATAAGGCACGGGGTGCTCAGATACATTGGGGGTCACTCTTTGGAAAGAGTCAGTACTAAAGATTTGGGCGTATTACATTTTGGGAACATTTGTTATAAACCGAAATCTTTACTTATATTGTCGAACAATTTAAAGCCATGAGCTTATGTAATGAACAAGCATTTTGTTAATCCAATGTATCTTTTTAAAACGACACGTTAGTGGTCGTTCTCATATCTTGTGCTATTGATCTATGAAGTAACGCCCTCGGATATTCAACATTCCGCTGCTACCCAGATTTGGGGTGTTACAGATTGGTACCAGAGCCAAGGTTATAGAGAACCAGGTCAAAAGTTTTGTCTGGACTATAACCATTTTCAAACACTGTTTTCACAAATGGGATTTGCGAGGGACATACATACATTACTTGTTTGCATCCAGAATATATGCTTACATGACATGCATTGTTTTAGCATTAGTAGTTACTAAGTGCTTACATGATTGACTGATATACGTGTAGATGAATGATATTACGTATATTACTATAAGACTCTTATAATTAAAGCTTATAGACATATCATACCGATCTTTCCTATAAGTAATACTTATATAGGTTATTTTTGCTTTTTGCAGTAGTCATGTCTTCTGCGACATCTGCGGTTACCTACACTTCCGTTTACACCGACTCTGAGCCCGGCAGAGCCTTCTGGGGAGCCGATGATGAGGAGATATCTGAGGGAGGCATCCCACGGGTCATCGTATTAGGATACGACGGACTCCCGATGCAGCCAGTAGCCCCACCATTACCGGATTACATACCAGGCCTAGAGGATCCACAAACACCGCCAGTTCCTCAGGACGAGGATGAGCGTGAGCCTATGTTCGTACAGGCACATGATCCTGACTACGTGCCAGAGCCTATATACCCTGAGTATATACCATTGGAGGATGAGCATGAGTTTCCAGCTGAGGAGCAGCCATTACCTCCTGTTGATTCACCTACTGCTGAGTCACCCGGATATGTTACTGAGTCAGATCCCGAGGAGGATCCAGAGGAGTACGAGGATGATGAGACAGAGGATGGTCCGGTTGACTATCCTATGGACGGTGGAGATAATGGAGATGATGATGACGGCGATTCATCTGGGGATGACGCTGATGAGGATGAGGATGAGGATGATGAGGACGAGGAGGAGGAGGAGGAGCACATAGCTCCGGCCGACTCTACTATTGCTGCACCTGTTGATGAGCCTATTTTCCCACCTGAGGGAACAGAGCCTGTTATACCACCACCCTCCACTGACATTACTATTGGGGCTAGGATTACCGTCCGGCCTCAGACTTCCATATCCCTTCCACCAGAGGCAGAGGTTGAGAGACTTCTGACCATGACTACTCCATCACCATCACCACCTATCTCACTATCACCACCCTCTGCGGGAGAGCGCCTTGCTAGGTGCACAGCTCCACCTGCACATTCATCACCATTACTACCATCATCTGGGTGTCCAACCCAAATCCAGACACTCAGGATAGCATCCACTCAGGCTCTCATTGATGCAGTTACTGCCGCATTACCATCACCTTCACTACCACCACTACCACCATCTCTATACATACCACCACCTGTTGACCGTAGGGATGACATTCCCGAGTCTGAGCAGCCTCCCCGCAAGAGGTTGTATTTGTCCACTCTAGGCTCCAGATATGAGATCGGAGAGAGTTCTACTGCTAGACCTACCAGAGGTCGAGGGATAGATTATGGATTTGTCAGCACGGTAGATGCTGAAGAGAGGCGACAGGGGATTAGAGATGTTGGGTACGGGATTAGGGATACTTGGGTAGGTCCGGCAGAGGCAGTTCCAGAGATAGCACCTATGACCGTGGGAGAGGTCAATACTAGGGTCACAGAGCTTGCTGAGCTCCATGAGCATGATACACAGGACTTGTATGCTTTACTAGAGGATGCTCAGGATAGTAGGTCTCGTATATCACAGCGAGTCGATATGGACTCGCAGCGGGTCGATTTACTTATGGGGGATAGGATGACTCTCCAGGAGACAGTATGGATGGTGGAGGAGGAGGCCTATGCTTCCCGAGAGGCTTGGGCTCACTCGATAGGATTGAGTCAGGCGACTCATCAGGAGCTTCAGACCCATCGTGATCATGTGTATGCACACGAGACCCATCTCCAGGCAACACCCCACCCTCCTCACCCCCCCCCCCCCCCCCTCTCAGGCCCACCAGACATAGCTACAGCTGCAGGGTACTATCATCAGCAAGTACACATTCATCAGGTACACGAGCTCATTGATGCAGTTACTGCCGCATTACCATCATCTTTACTACCACCACTACCACCATCTCTATACATACCACCACCTGTTGACCGTAGGGATGATATTCCCGAGTCTGAGCAGCCTCCCCGCAAGAGATGAGCGACATGCAGGCCGAGTTGTTAGCACTGCGAGAGCAGCAGAGGAGAGCTAGACAGCCAGGACCAGAGGCTAGGATTCTAGATCACTAGGATGCTTCTGGGGATGCCGACAGTCACATCTAGTGATTTATGTTATTGTATATTGCTAGGTCATTATACAGGCATGTTAAGTATTAGGGGTTTTCCCCGCTAGCATAGCCTTAGATCTTTTGTATTATATGGTGTGTACTCCGACAACTATTTCATGTAAAATTTTCAAAGTTATAAATGAAATGGATATGTTACCTTGTACTATATACCTCTCTTGTGTTGCTTATCTCATCTATACATTATTATATTCTGTCATATAACCTCATGTTTTGTCTTAGTGATCTAGACAAATCATGGCACCTACAACCAGAAGAGGACCGAATACCCCTGTTAACGACACCAACCCAAACAATATGACTCCAGAATCCATCCAAGCAATGATCGACCAAGCTCTTTTGTGAAACTCCACCAATGGAGATGGAAGCCACAGTTCGCACGGGGATAACCGAAGGAACGTGCAAACTGCGCGCCCTTGTTTTTACGCTGACTTCATGAAGTGTCAACCTTTGAACTTCAAGGGGACTGAAGGCGTGGTCGGTTTAACTCGGTGGATTGAAAAGATGGAGTCAGTTTTCAATATCAGTGGTTGTGCTATTGAGAATCAAGTAAAGTTTGCCACCTGCACTCTGTTAGGTGCTGCTTTGACTTGGTGGAATGGTCAGATAAGAACCTTAGGTCCAGAGGCATATGCAATGACTTGGGAAGTACTCAAGAAAAAGATGACGGACAAGTATTGTCCGCAGGGTGAAATCAAGAAATTAGAAATTGAGCTGTGGAACCTAAAGTGTAACACCCCCAAAAATCAGGACAACGCAGCGGAATGGTAAGGTTGGGATGCTACTTCAGGGCACAAAACACAAGTCACGGAAAACGACCTTAAAATG
>BQNB010117950.1:0-21085 GCA_026074375.1 Tanacetum coccineum
TATTTATTACAGTAGGAGTATTTGTGTAACATATTAGTAAGGGGTACTTTGTTCCAGCATCACCAGCTAGCTATAAAAAAAAGCCCTAAGAAGACGATATTTTAGGTTCAATTTTTTTTCATTTCAAAATTTAAGTCCCTGCTATTTATGTTGGTTGGATTAGACTGTAAACACACCACCACCCATTTATGATGTTTAAATTTTGGGATTATCAAATTCCTGTTTTAGAATGGTACCCATTTATAGAAAGGATGAGTATGATGTTCTTGTTGTTATTAGTTGCTGCTGCTCGTGTTTATTTTCATATATTATTTTATTCTTACATAATTCATTCTTTATCTTACAAATCACAACTATGAGCGCCAGTGCATTTCTTTCAAATAGCCTCTTACAAAAATCACAACTACATACATACAAGCATTCATGTCGATTATAATACTCTTTTTCTTTTTGTTGATTTTGCTGATTCAGGCAGCAGCTGGTGCTACTCTCATCCGGCTGGAAAAGTCGTTACCAGCCAAACATCAGATTGCGCTGCTGAGAGCTTTCGATGATTCACGTATTGGTCATCAAATTGTTGGCATTACACTTGCTAATGATTCTTTCATTTCAAAACTTTACAAATTTATTGTTTTGGTTAAGTCCTTGCTAATTATGTTAGATTACACTGCAAACACCCCCTATTTATGCTTCAATTTTTGGATTCTCAAAGAGGTTGATTAGTTCCTGTTTTAGAATGCTAGCCATTTATAGAAAGGAGTACGTTCTTGTTATTAGTTGTTGCTCGTGTTTTCATTTTTTTCTTTTAAATCATACATACATACATAAACGAGCTTTCTTTCAATAACCTCTAGCTATATTACACTGTTGTTCTTAAATAAGTCCAGTACTCTTATAAATCACAACTACATACGAGCATTCATTTTTAGACATGTCAATTGTATCATTGTTCTTGTTGTTGATTATGATGATTCAGGTAGGTGGTGCTACTCTTATTCGGCTGGAAAAGTCTTTTTAGGCCAAACATCAGATTTCGCTGCTGAGATCTTTCGACGATTCTCGTCTTAGACGTGTCGACATTCGAATTGTCGGTGACACATTATTGCAGCTTACGTTATTCAATTTTAGATATTCGAAAATTCGGATAATAACTTTATATTCGGATATAAAAAATCTTTTATCAACATATTTGAATTCTCACTGCTATTTATGTTGGATTACGCTACAAACACACCCATTTATGTTTCAGTTTTCGGATTCTCAAAGAGGTTGATTAGTTCTTGTTTTGGAGTGCTAGCCATTTATAGAAAGGATTATGTTCTTGTTATTAGCTGTTGCTCGTTTTTTCATTTTTTCTTTCAAATCATACATACATAGACAAGCTTTTTCAATAACCTCTACCTCTATTACAATGTTGTTCTTAAATAAGTCCAGTGCTCTTACAAATCACAACTACATACGAGCATTCGATTTTAGGCATGTCAATTGTAACACTCTTCTTGTTGTTAATTATGATGATTCAGTCAGCTGGTGCTACTCTTATTCGGCTGGAAGAGTCTTTTCCGGCCAAACATCAGATTTTGCTGCTAAGAACTATCGACGAATCGCCTCTTGGACGTCAAGTTGTCGACATGCCAATTGTCAATGACACTTTTCATCAAGGGTTAGTCCTTTTCTTTCACTTTAGTTACTTATGATAGATTTAGATTTATCAATCTGAAATGCCCTGTGAATTTAAAAAATAGAGGTCAGCTGCTGATGACATCAAATAACGTCTATTTTATAGCATCATTTATCCCACGATATTAACCCATTTTGTAGGATTATTACAAAGAAATGTTACTTAATCGTTTATATTTGAGAATTGCAGTAATTGGTGAAACTTAGCAAAAGGCGCGCATTTTGGAGCTTAAATGAAGATATTTTGAAGATTACTGTTCTGAAGACCAATACGCCGTATCCATCAAGAAGATACGGCGTATCCGTGCCTGCATTCACCAAAGACCACTAAAGGAAAGAAGATCAATAGGTCGTATTCAAGATACAGATATAATATAATATTTTGGAAGATATCAAACGTGGTCCCTACTCCAAGAAATCCCCAATACGCCGTATCCAATCCCTTGGATACGCCGTATTCAACCGACTTCCAGACCTTATAAATAGAAAACTCAAAAACGAGTTTTAAGTGTGCTAAATCATATTCTCGATACCTAAACCACAAAAGTCGATTTTCAGAGGAGAAAAAAAGCAGAAAAGGTCTTGAAACGCATTCCAATCCATAGGAGACAACGCGTAATTCCATATACTTTAGTAATCATTCAGTTTTTGGTATCATTCATTAACTCGGTTAGTTTACCTTGGCTAAATAATTGCTCTTATATTCATTATGACACTTGAAGGCTAATACCTTCGGGTATTAGCCATTATAATGAAGATCTGAATGTTTGGTATTGTTTATCTTGATTTCTTGATTTATCGTTGAATGGTTGTTTATGTTTATCAATTTATATTTGTTTACGTGCTTTTGTATGCGACCTATCATTCAACTGGATCTAGTGATACAGACCAAGTAATCTAGAGTCTAGGATAACTCTCCATATAGTGATTTATACATCTAGAATCATAGGATCATAAATATTGTCCTGCTAAATCTATGTCTAGGATACGCTTCGGGCTTAACTAGTTAATTGGATATTGCTTTTGGTTTAGTGAACAAGTTGACTAGCAGGTGAACCTAGATAATTCAACAAATAACATTCTAATTCCATTGGATAGTTGGACAAGTGGACTACTAGTGTGTAAATCGCCATTAAGCGGTAAGTGGGTAAAGTCTCTATGAGATAGGGTTTAACAAGATCACCATTGCTTTAATCCCTAAGATAGATTATAATCAGCAAATAAGGATGCTTTATGCGAATGCTTTAACTGTGACAGAATTAATGTGTCTAGGTCTTAGGAAGAAGTCCCGCCTAAGTCTTAAGAATGATATGCCACCTCGAGAGAAGAAATCATTGCACTTAATAAACAAACCAACATTCTAATCGGATTAATAATGGTTAATACAGTTTTCTATCATAAGGCTTGACCGCTCTTTTATCTTCTGTTAATTAGCTTGTGTGGGTTAAAGTGTCTTGAATTGATTGTAGTCACCGACCAAACCTGTGCCAGTCTCTTAGGCTGAAACCCCCCTTTTACCCGTTAGAATTAAGATTAATACTAACATAGGATTAGCATAGGTTTGACATAGATTAGAATTAACTTGGATTAGATAAACCAAAATATAAATAAATTAATAGATTTAACCTCCCTTCAAGTGTTCAACACCCTACTTACCACGAATCTACCCGTTGCTGGGGAGTGAAAATTAATCTTGATTTTTATTTTATATTTTGGTTTTTAGCATTAGATTAGATCTAACCCTTAGGAGTAGTGTTAATTAGATTAGTATATATTCTTGTATATTCTGTATATTTTGAATATTTGTTAGTTTAATTGTTTGCTTGTATATTTGTATGTTTAATTGTTTGCGTATCTAATTGTTCTCTCAATACACTGTTCTGGTCGATAACTGAATATGGCGTATCCACTACCATCGGATACGGCGTATCCAACTTTCTGTCTAATACAGCGTATTCATTCAAAATATTAATACGGCGTATTCACTTCTATCGAATACGGCGTATCGATCATCTGATAAATTTCTTTTCCACTCTCGAACTTAAAGCTTAAATTTTTTTACACCTTTTCCCGCTGGTTCTACTAATAATTTTCTGGTTATATTTCAGTTAAGAATGACAAAGGTAATCAAAGGAGAGTTCAAAAAACTTGAGGATCTTAAGGTCAAAGATGTTTCGCTGACTTGTGATACATCACTTGAAGTTTTCAACAATGAATTCAATCGATTAAGCGGAATGGATGATGATTTATTCACATACGAAGTTGAAGTTGCTAACATCCTATGTGACTCAAACAAGGATGATGATTCGGAGCAACGAATGTCGCATGAAGCTGATGATGATATGGGATATGATCCATCTGATATTGCATTTAGTGAATGGTTGGGGTCAAAAAATTTTAACTACAAAACGATGGATCATTATACAAAGAAAGTGTTATGGATTTACTGGATTAGAGGAGATAATGAAGTTGAGCTCATGGATAATGAAGATGAAGTTGCTGAAGTCTTTAGGATCGACACTAATATATTTGATTTTGAGACACCTATGTGCAAGACCTTCAAAGAATTTAACTATCTTTTGCAAATCGATCTAGACTTACTTACTAAGGACATTGAGGGATTCAAAACTTATGATGAATATAAGGATGATTGGATCTATGAATGGAACAAAGATATACCATGGGTTGATGAAAAACCATAGACTGAAGCTGGAGTTTGGACAGAACCAAAACCAGTCAAACATACTTGCAAGCCTTTCAACTATAAAACTGGGTGTTCGGAATGGCCAACCTGTAGTTGGAGAGAGGATGGATACTGTAATGGAGGTAATTTTCCCAGAGCTTACCATATTAGAAACTCGCTCCATTACCAAGACCTTGAATGGTATAAGGCTCTAGAAGATAGCAAACTAAAAGATGAAGCTTTACGAAATAAAGCTATCATGGAAGGCTTAATCAGTGATGATGAATCAAGCAATGATTGTTGGAAAAGAAGGAAGAGCCATGAGATTAACTACCATGATTATAATGAAGGGGAATATGAAAACAAAACTCATAAAGAAGGACATGAGTTATGTGGTATCAAAACTCGCGAGGTGCCGGTTTGCCAAATAAAAAGATACAAGATGATCAAATACTCGTTCAATGATGAAGAAGAATATGTTGCTATAAAAGAGGACGAATACAACGATAATACGACGATTTGGGAAGAACAAGCAATGATGCATGCCCAGCATACCAGGAAATCTTTCGCATGATGGACGAAGGATGGATGATAACTCAAGCTGAATGAAGAGAAACAAAAGAAAAGTCTAACTTAAAGACTTCGCTGTAAACAAAAGTGCTTCCCGGGAGACAACCCGGATTGTTATTTAATTTTATCGAGTATGTCTTCCCAGACATCAATACGGCGTATCCGCTCCATACCATACGGCGTATTGATTGTCTGGACGTTATCAGTCTTTACTTTTTATGCACTTTAAAAACATTATTGTCAGTTCTGGCAATACGGCGTATTCATGCACATGATACGACGTATTCACCAGACTGACTCGTATTTAGTTTGTTTAGTTTAGTTTAAATTAACCATAGGTACCAAGATAGAAATGCATGTTTTCCTACTTTATACAGTACCTCGTGAAAGAAAAATCGACGAATATTGGTGGAGAATTTACAAAATCTAGAGATCTTGAACTGTTGGAGTCTTGAAACTTCAAGGCGGCTGTTCAACACAATCTTGCTAATAAACTCAACATGGAGAATCTACCGAGCAAATATCAGGGGAGTTTCTCATTCTAATTCTTTTTAATTCCCGTATTTAATGTTTTATCTATACAACGAGGACGTTGTATAATTCAAGTGTGGGGATGGAATTAGAATGTATACTTGTCCTATTTTTCACACTAAAATGCTTAAATTATGCTCAAATTTAAAAAAAATTCAAGCATACATTTATGAAATTACTTGTTACATAACCCGCACACAATAACCCTTGTTAGATATTGTGTGGATTTAATCTATTCATTTCCAAATGTTTACCCAAATTCCACAAAATATGAGTGTGCCGGTGATGTTGTAGACTTTAGAACTTGGCTTGGTATATCCATTCGAGACCGCAGTGATAAGTACTATGGATTTAGAAGGAGTAACTTGTTTAAATTGGTAAATTTTAGGATTACACCCAAATCGCCTTTACATGTTACTTATTAACTAACTACACTGGTTAGTTAACCCCCATATAAACCCTTTGTTTACTCTAATTTTAAGAGTAAGATACCCCTAGAACAACCCGTAGAGCCAATCCTTTAGGAACTACACTAATTATTTGTTTCGTTACACCTTTACACCTTAGCCTACCCTATTAGATTAAGTTTATTTTACAGTTGCTAGTTGCTTAAAGTGTAAAGTTTGTATTTCCCGAGTCTTATGTCAAAATTTTCTATCTTTGGTACGGTTGGAAGAAATTTGCACATTGCAAATGGGAATGTATATTACAGTCAAAACTCATGTATTTTTACTACCATCGCAATTATTGGTATGTCCAAAGAATGAAGAATTATCGAAGGAATTATCCGGAATTATTATGACCGTGAAGATGGTGAAACAAACACTGAGTTTCGTAGTATAGTGTTAGTAAAAAAAGAGAATAAAAAAAATCGAAAAAAATTAGAAAAATAGCAACAAAAAAGAGAAGAAGAGTTTAAAGATAATCGTTTCGCAACTACCGAAGGAATCACACGAAGGATCGATTATTCGTTGATACAAATCGACGATGTAGAGTATTGTATAAAGTGGAAGATATCGCCACTTGCCTTGTATAGTATGTAAAGTATGGGATGATTAGGAAGTTGACCGTTACAGGAACGCCAACTTAGGTTGTTGTTTTTAATCTATGATCAATACGTTGTAAATAGTTATGTCTTTATCATGGTAACGGTCGGGAAAAAGTGTCTAGCAACTTGTATTTTAGACTTAATCTATTTGTTTCTTGATTTTTATTTAAGAACAATTTTCTTCCCTCTCACCTAATGATTAGCCGCTGGTTTTACGCGAACGTGGATGTGATCGAGCGTGCATGTCTATTTCGTCGTTACGGCCATGTATGCATGTCTCAGCTGCCTCGTTGGTTTACGACTTTTGGTGAAAGTTAGAAGGTCCCTACCCTATATCATTCTTCATCCTAACCGTTGGTTAAATTCTAACGGGGATGTGATCGAACACACATGTCTATTCCGTCATTACAGCCATGTATGTGTGCTTCAGCTGCCCTGTTGGAGTGGTACTTCTGGTGAAAGATTGTAGAATGATCAACCATAACCCTTTCTATACAAAAACCCATATTTACCTTTATAAACCTGTTACTCCTTGGCTTTAGTGGTGGAGATGTGTATCCTTGCCAAGCTTATGATAGAATACTCATCACGACCGAGCAATTAAGCGAATTAGTTACATGTTACCACATAGATTAGTTGAGTGATTTGAGTGTTTTAATCTTCCTATTTCATGAGGTGTTTGGTTGTGTACTTGTAATAGATCGAAAAATGCTTTAACGAAAAAATATCCTTACGGATACATTTTTATAAACTTCTAAAGGCTACTTGAGGACAAGTAGGATTCAAGTCGGGGGATATTTGATGAAATCAAATAACTTCTATTTTATAGCATCATTTATCCCATGTTATTAACCCATATTGTATAATTATTGCAAAAAATTGTTACTTAATCGTTTATATTTGAGAATTGTAGTAATTATGAAGTACTTGGGTGAAAGTTAGCAAAAGGCGCGCATTCTGGAGCTTAAATAAAGATATTTTGAAGATTACTATTCTGACTACCAATACGCTGTATCCATCAAGGAAGATACGACGTATCCGTGCCTACACTCACCAAAGACCACAAAGGAAAGAAGATCAATACGCCATATTGAAGATATAGTATGTGAATATTATGGAAGATATCAAACGTGGTCCCTACTCCAAGAAACTCCAATACGCCATATCCAATTCCTTGGATATGTCGTATCGAGACCGACTCCAGACAGTATAAATAGAAAACTCAAAAACGAGTTTTAAGTGTGCTAAATCATATTCTTGATACCTAAACCATAAAAGTCGATTTTCAGAGGAGAAAAAGAGAAGAAGAGGTCTTGCAACGCATTCCAATCCTTCGAAGACAACGTGTAATTCCATATACTTTAGTAATCGTTCAGTTTTTGGTATCATTCGTTAACTCGGTTAGTTTACCTGGCTAAATAATTGCTCTTGTATTTATTATGATGTTTGAAGGCTAATACCTTCGGGTATTAGCCATTATTATAAATATTTGAATGTTTGGTTTTGTTTATCTTGATTTCTTGATTTATCGTTGGATGATTGTTTATATTTATTAATATACTTGTTTACGTGCTTTTGTATGCTACCTATCATTCAACTGGGTCTAGTGATATGGACTAAGTGTAATCTAGTGTCTGGGATAGCTTCTACTTTAGTGATTTTTACTCTAGAATCTTAGGATCAACAATTATTGTCCTGCAAATCTGTGTCTTGGATACGCTTGGGCTTAAAGTAGTGAATTGGATATTGCCTTTGGTTTAGTGAACAAGTTGACTAGCAGGTGAACCTAGATAATTTAACAAATAACGTTGTGATTCTATTTAATAGTTGGACAAGTGGACTACTAGTGTATAAATTGCCATTAAGCAGTAAGTGGGTAAAGTCTCTATGAGCTAGGATTTAACAAGATCACCATTGCTTTAATCCCTAAGATAGATTATAATCAGCAAATAAGGATGCTTTATGCGGATGCTTTTATTGTGACGGAATTAATGTGTCCAGGTCTTAGGAAGAAGTCCCACAGTCTTAAGAATGATATGCCACCTCGAGAGAAGAAATCATTGCACTTAATAAACAAACCAAAGTTCTAATCGGATTAATAATGGTTAATACAGTTTTCTATCATAAGGCTCGACCGCTCTTTTATATTCTGTTAATTAGCTTACGTGGGTTAAAGTGTCTTAAATTGATTGTAGTCACCCACCAAACCGTGCCAGTCTCTCAGGCTGAAACCCCTCCTTTTACCAGTTAGAATTAGGATTAGGACTAACATAAGATTAGCATAGGTTTGACATAGATTAGCATTAACTTAGATTAAATAAACTAAAATATAATTAAATTGATAGATTTAACCTCTCTTTAAGAGTTCGACACCCTACTTACCACGAATCTACCATCGACCGAGTACACTGCCCGTTAAAGTGTTATTTTTTGTTAAGTCGGCAAAATATAAATTTAAAACTTGAACTATCATAAATAAACACCACACAACGACACATCAGGGGGTTTTAGCCTGAGAGACTGACACACGTTTTTATGGCGACTTAAATCAATTCAAAACACAATAATCACGCAAGAAGATAATCAGAAGATAAAAAGAGCGGTCTAGCCAAATATAAGAAAACTGTATTAGCCATATTAAATCTGATTAAATGTTGGTTTGTTTGTTTAATGCAATGAGTGCTTATCTCGAGGTGGCAATTCATTCTTAAGACTTAGGGGTACTTCTTTCTAAGACCTAGATACGTTGAATCCTGTCACAATTAACGCATTCACATAAAGCATCATTTTAGTTGAATTATAATCTATCTTAGGGATTAAAGCAATGGTGATCTTGTTAAACCCTAGCCCATCAGGACTTTACCCACTTACTACTTGACGACATTTTATATATTGGTAGTCCACTGTCCGAGACTTTATCAAAAGAAGAAGAACGCTATAAACGGTCACCTGCTAGTATAAATTATTCCCTTAAGCAATTGGTAAAGATAGGTTATTTGTGATCCTATTGGTCTAGATATATAAGACACGGTATGGAGAGCCATCCCATTATCTAGATCACTTGGTCAGTATCACTAGACCTAGTTAAATGATGGGTCGCATACTTAAGCACATAAACAAGTATGAAATGATAAACATAATTAAACAGACAACGATGAATTAAGCAATCAGGATTAAATAAACCATAAATTGAATCTTTATTAAAATGGCTAATACCCAAGGGTATTAGCCCATAACCATTGTAATAATATAGAAATAATCAAACAACCAAGGTAAACTAATCGAGTTAAACGAATGATACCAATAATTGAATGATTATTTGAGTACACGAATTACACGGTGTCTTCTAGAGAATTATGTATTGATGCTTGATCTTGGCTTCTCTTCTTCTCTTTAGAAAATCGACCTTTGTGTTTATGGTATAGGGAATATGATTAAGCACACCGAAAATTTATTTTTGGGTCTTCTATTTATAGTCTCTGAAAATGAGTTGATACGCCATATTGAATGAGGTTAATACGGCGTATTTGGTGGAATTCCTTGGAGTAAGCACCACGTTCATAATCAATCATATTAACCGTCATCAATCACATTTACTACAGGATCTTTGACTATCGACCAACTGGATACGATGTATATAACCAGCAGGATACGCCGTATTGGATCTTGAACATACATGGTTTCTTATGAAGTCCAGGCACAGATACGTCGTATCTTCTTTGCTGGATATGGCGTATGTAGTCAGAATAAGCAATCTGCAAATATCTTCTTTTAAGCTCCTCCAAAATGTGCGCCTTTTAGCTTGTCTTCATAATGTACTTCATAATTACTGCAATTAACAACTTTAAGCAATTAAGTAACAATTCTTGCAATAATTATATAAAAGTGGGTAATTTTCTTGGGATAAATGATGCTATAAAAGTAACGTTATTTGATGTCATCAACAAACATCTTCACCAAAGCATTGGCTAGGGAAATATTTGAATTTCTCATAAACATGCTTGGAATAAAAAGTATGTCTTAAGAAACTCTCAAAAGTCTAACAGAGGAAAAAGAATGGTGGACACTCTTCATGTATCCTATGTATATTATTAAACAAATAAAACCCAAAAGGATTTGTTTTATTTGGTTTTAGGAAAAAAATTATCAAAAAGAAAATACAAAACTATAAATTTATAGAATCAAATACAAAATCATAAAATCAAATATAAAATCAGAAAATTAAAAAATACAAAAATCTGCTTCATGACATGTCTTCTGTAATCGATAATATTTACGGCTTTAGAAATGTCATTCAATAATGACACGGAGCTCTAAATAAAGTTCGAGCATAAGTTATCAATGTTTTCAAAACATGTCAATGGTTTGCAGTTATTTCGGACTACAACCCGGTCATCATTTTAAAGGCACGTATATCGTCAAAAAGATAGCTTGACCTATCAACGGGAAATTAATCTTTCTCGAGTATGAATTACTTCATATTAATACAAAGGCTTGTTTATACTTTGCTACACAACCCGTGTTTTCTTCAAAAAATAAGTGTACGTGTCAGTGCATTTATTTTTCAAAATAGGACAAATCTTATTTTTTTATAGGTGAAAAAGTGTTGTATATAAAAACAATCAGTGTTTTTCAAAAATCAGAAAAATATTTAAAAAGATAATTCGATCACTTAAACAACGACTACAACTCTTTAAATAGAAAACGGTCATTGTTTGAGGGGGAGAAAAGTGCTCACAAATAATCTTTTTAACACGATCTTTCAAAACAAACAACGGAATTAACGGATAAAATTTTTGATAAATGACGGATCACAGTTTGAAGGGGAGTTAATTTATTAATTTCTAGGGATTAAGATGTCATTTATTATACACTTTAGGGTCTTATTTGCAATCTATAACTTAGTTGGTTTAGGATTAAAACCACAAGGACCATAGTTTCCAATAGCCTTAAGTTGTTTTAGCATTGGAAAATTAGAAAATAGAAGTGAAGAGAGATTAAAACCCCAAGGACTTGTTTTTCCAGGTATTAAAAGTTTCAAAATAACACAAAGGGGTGGCGATTTGTTTCATTCAAACCAAACACACCCTATTAATCTTTCTCTCTTTAAACCGCCACTCCTAACAATCCTCCTAGCAAAGATCAAAATGCGAGTTATTTTATATAGGGTAATTCTTGAATTGTCTTCCTTTGCATCTAAAGGAATTTAGGATTAAGAGGAAATTGACATCTAACACTTTAATCACTGGAAATAATTTAAATTTCGAAATTAGGTTCTAGGAATCAAAACGTGGTTAAAAATCTTATTGATATAGGCTACTTTTGATCTAATTGTATGCTAATGTTTGGGCTCTAAAAACAATTTTTAATGATAAAAACATGAGATTTTGAGGAGTGTTTTCTATGCGTTTTGACCAAAAATAGTGTTATAGAGTGTGTTTGTGTTTAGGGGTTTTGTGTTAGCCTTATTTTGATATAAGTCAACAAGAGAGTTATCAGTCGTCTAGTCATAATTTAGTCTTGTATTATAATAGTCTCCTTTTCGGGTTCAACGGGGCTTGGAACTTTAAGCTAATATTGGTCTTTGTTTGTGCTAAAGCCCAACAAGCAAAAGGCCCCTCCCATGATCTTTAGTACCTGCCACTAGGGCCTCAATAGGACTATAAATAGGACCCTCTTCACACATGGAAAGTAGGTTGTTGGTTACCTTTTTCTCATTTTGTGGGTAATCATACCACTCCTTTGTTTCTCTATCTACTTTGTCTCTCTAAAACTTCCTTCTCTTTCTTTTTTTCTTATTTGGTTTGATCTGTCTAGCTTATTGGTATGCTTATTAGAAGTGTTATGGATTAAGGGATGGGATAAACATGTGGTATCAGAAGCCAAGGCGGTTTAAGAAGTTTTGATTCGTGGTTCAAACAAAACGCTATATTTTTCTTTCTAAAAGCTACGACTTATTTTGTTTTTTAGTTTTTGTTTGTGTTAAGCTTCTTTTCTTTCTTAGATTTATAGCTTGGTTTATAGGTGATTTTAAAAACATCTTATTTTTAGATTCATAATAGCTTTTTTTTTTAGTTTTTGTACCTTTTTTGTTTGTTTTGAAGAAAAAGTCATTTAAAAATCATCAAATGGTTAGATTTTTATGGTTGAGAAGATGGAGAAACTTTGGTAAACAGGCTTAAGGTTATGAGGTCTAGCTTATTTGTGGCTTATTTTCACGTATTAAAATAGCTTAATTTTGGGAATAAAATCTGGGTTTTAGTTGAATTACTGCGGTTTGTAGAAATTTTGTTGAAGACTGCGGTTTGTGTAATGAAACACTACGGTTTTTGCTGCACATCTTGAACACTACAGTTTTTGTTCTATTTTGGAATTATGCGGTTTATGTATGGAATAGGGGTAAATTTTTACTGCGGGTTATGCAATTTAAGGGCAACAAATCGCTGCCAATGTTTTTTCCGCTGTGTTTGTGTAATTCAGAGGGCTAATGCGTTTGTGTAATCAAAGGCTACTTCGGTTTGTGTAATCAAAGGCTACTGCGGGTTTTTGTGTAATTAAACGGCTACTGCGTTTGTGTAATTAAAGGCTTACTTACGGTTTGAGTAATCAATGTCTACTACGGTTTGTGTTTGTATAAGGACATTGCGGTTTTTGTGTTTTCCACTATGGTTTGTGTTACTGAAAATAGTTACTAAAAAAATCTTCTGACTACTCAAATTCGGTTCCCAATTTCGGGGAAACTCCTTTGACCTTAAAGACTATTTTTTCGATGGGATAAAACTCTGTACAATTATTGTGACATATTTATTTGGACTTCTAAGATACGTAACAAGTACAAGTAAAGCTATAAGCTTTTGTAATATGTCTTTTGTTTAAATCCAATGTATCAATTTAAAACGACTTTTGTGTCGTTCTTATATATATCTTGTGCTGTTGATCTTGAAGTAACATGCCCCGGATCCTTATTCCGCTGCGACCCATTTTGGGGGTGTTACAAATGCCATTATAGAAGCTGGTGGTAAAGATTGTCCATCAATGTTAACACCTAGTAACTACGTTCAGTGGAAATCCTGAATCAAGAGATACATCGACACCAAACCTAACAATGAACTCATCCACTATTGTCTCCAGAATCCACCATACAAATTCAAATGGGTTGAAAGAACAATTCCAGTTGCAGAAGGTAGTTCAGAAACCACTACAAAAGGGTACATGGAGAACTATAAGAATGTTTCACAAGACATAAGGAACCAATTGGATGCTAAAGCTGAAGCTGTTCAGATAATCCTCACAGGGATAGATAATGATATCTACTCCACAGTTGATGCTTGTCTAAATGCATGTGAGATGTGGAAAGCTATTGAAAGGTTGAAATAAGGTGAACCAATCAATGTTCAAGATCTTGAAACCAATCTGTATTGGGAATTTGGAAAGTTTACATCCAGGGATGGTGAAACACTTAAATCATATTACTCAAGGTTATATAAGATGATGAATGAGCTTGTTAGAAATCAGTGTGATGTTACCAATAATCAAGTGAATGTACAATTCTTACTTCAATTACAACCAGAATGGCAAAGGTTTGTGACACTTTTTAAACAAAATCAAGAGTTGAATATTGTCTCCTACCATAAACTCTATGACATTCTAAAGCAACACCAGAACAAAGTTAACGAGATAAGAGCTGAAAGACTAGCACGTACTGCTAACCCACTTGCACTTGTTGCTTAACAACAACCAGTTTACCATTCTCAAAACCATCCTACCCACTACACTCAAAATTCCTCAACCATACCACAACAAGCTACTACCAGAAACAGAGGCAAAGCAATTGTCAATTCTCCTCCACCAATTTATGATCAAGAACCTGATATGGTTGCTGAAGATGATGCATTATCAAAGGAGAATGAGATTGATAAACTTATGGCTTTAATTTCTCTATCATTCAATAAAATCTACAAACCTACCAACAACAACCTCAAAACTTCATCAAACACCCGTATAGCAAATCAGGATAACACTCCAAGAATCAACAGAAGAACTGGGTATGATAATCAGAGGGCAGTTAATGTTGTTGGGGCTAGGGAGAATGTAGTTACACATGTGGTACAGAAATTTGGGATTCAGTATTATAATTGCAAGGAATATAGGCATGTAGCAAGGGAATGTCAGAAACCTAAACTGGCAAAGGATGCAGCTTATCATAAAGAAAAGATGCTGTTGTGTAAGCAAGAGGAAGCTGGAATCCAGTTGAGTGCTGAATAAGTTGATTGGAGGGATGACACTGATGATGAACTTGAAGATCAGAAATTGGAAGCACATTATCTGTACATGGCACAGGTTCAAGAGGTTACTCCAGATACTGCTGAGAATTTTGGACCTATCTTTGAGGCTGAGCCGTTGCAAAAGGTACAAAATGATGATGATAACTATAATGTGTTTGCTAATAACAGAGAATATCCTGAGCAACCTGAATATGTTAATGATACATATTCGGATGAACAAGGTGATAATAATATCATTACTGATTCACTGGATATGAATAATAATGGAGAAGAGGCTGACTAGGATGATGATGATTTTGCTAGAGAACATGATTTGCTTGCTTCTTTAATTGAAAAACTAAAATGTGAAATTGATGAAAGCAAAGATCATAATAAACTGTTGGAATCATCAAACAAGACTTTAATTGATAAATTGAAAGGTGAAATTGAGGATTTCAAAAACAAAAATAAAATTTTAGAATCAAATAACCATTTCAAAAAAGCAAACACTGAACTAGCAAAGAATAATCAATTGGTGTTCAAAGACCTTAATAAGTTCCAAGCGAAACTTGATATGTATCATGATGTGAATTATGCATCAAAGGTGGAAATTGATTGTGCAAAAGGTACAGGAGAACTAATCTCACACAAAATGTCTTTGAAAAGTCATTTAATGAAGGGCCAATGATTGAAATGAGCCAAGAGAGTTTTTCTTCTCACATAATAAGCTTGTTAATGAAAAATTCCAAATAAAGAAGGCTCGATATCACGGCAAATTGGAAAAGCGCGATTCCATTAGAATATCGACACGTGGGCATTTAGTGTTACTATTTACGTCAGAAAATGTTTTTACTCGATTCAAACAAAGTTTTACTCGATAAATTTATAGTTTTGTCTTTTACAAACAAGATAAAAGTAATAAACAATTATTTTATTTTTTCATAATTTGTTTATGTCATTCGATCAAAAAACCAAGGTTTGACTTTTCTTATTTTCATTCACGAGTTTTCATACTTTTCCAAAATTTCCCAAGCAGGTTAACCAAAGAGGTAAGCACAGCTAACAAACATACTAATCTAATTCAAACAAAAAAATGAACTCAAAACACAAAACAAACATACACACCGATCATCAAACACACACTACACATACGTCTTTGTAATGTTTAATTTTTATTTGTTATATATACAGCCCTATGACTGCAGAGTTACCATACGATCGAAACTAAAAATGATCCCGAATATTAAAGAAAGGATTTCTAGTTCCAAGAAGCGACTGGATCTTTTAAAAAAAAAATTGTATTTGGAAAGTGGTTAGATCTTGATGACACAAACTATGACAACCATTTGCTGAACTATGTTCTTCACCATCAAAGGCTCGGCCTCAGTAAGAGCGTTGATTCGGATATCTTATTTGACATTGCTGGTCGTACTTTATTGCTAGGAAGGGCAGAGTTTTGCTTGGTGACTGGTTTCGCTTGCGGGAAAGTTGTTTTCCCTAAATATTTAGATGACGACATTCCTCCTTTTGTTAGACGCCTATTTCTGGACAAATTGAAAAAACTAGAAAAGAATAAGGCTGGTTTAGAGGAATCTGCAAAAGGTAAAGCAGCCCAGCCAAGCGATAAAAGTGACAAAGACAGTGTGACGATTGGACACCTTGGTGAACTGGTTCCGGATAAAGCGGCAAAAGGTAAAGCAGCGCAGCCAAGCGACAAAGGTGATAAAGTCAGTGTGATGATTAGAGACCAGGTGAATTGGTTCAGAAGGATGCAAAGTGGAAAAAATTAAGTTTTGATGATTCCGTATATGTTTGTTTGTTGTACATGTAGGAATTGTTTTTTCGAGGTCAAGAGGTAAAAAGGTTGTCCCGGCCTTTATGCTGAGGCTGGTAAATGATTTAGCAACTTGGGACAATTTTCCTTGGGGTGAATACTATTGGGAAAAATTTCATAACGAGGTTGTGAATTTGATTGACAAACACAAAAATAATCACATAGAGTTTAAGAAAGAAAATCCTTCTAAATTACTAACGTACACCATACACGGATTTGCATGGGCACTTAAGGCAAGTATTTATCAAGTACCATAAATTTGTTTAGATAACAAATCTATTTGTCTAACTGACGACATTTACAGGTTTGGATATTGGAATCATTCCCCAACAGTTATCACTGGTGGTCTAGAAAATCAAAAGTGATACCCAGTTGTCTTGCGTGGTCTAAAAAACTAATTTTGAAAAACGTAATTACCCTGAACTGTTTGGGCCGGTAATAACCATTAGCAATTTAGCATACCATAAGGAATTTAAATTATGAAATATTGTTTAATTTTGTTGTATGTGTTTTATTTACGACCATGTTGTGATTTTATTATAGGATTCAAATCCAACTACTAAGCTTCAACCGACTGATGCAGAGATGGGGCAGAACTGGTATAGAAAATCGTATGACTGTCTTGACGGTAAGGAAAAATCTGTACAGCTGGATGACTTTGGCGGAGTCTCTGATCATGATGATGAATCTGATTCATATACTGGATAAGATGGACGTGGTGCCACAGATGGAGCGAAAGTTAGTGGTGAGGCTATGAATGATGCCGACATGAGTGCAGTAGCTCACGTTGAATAAACAAAATCAGCTAGAGAGATTGTGCTCGAAAATAAGGTTGAGTTCTTGGAAGCTAGAGTCGACAAACTACAGTTGGATCACGACCAAATGGCAGAGTTTTTTGAAAACTTTAAAGTATCATGTAGGTCCATATAACATAAAACCTAGATTGAACCCTACTGGTCACCCATTAAACCCTAGATTGAATTTTCATTCTTCATTTCTTTATCGTTTATCGCACGTGCAATCCTTTTGCTAATTTTCAAACTATTTTCACAATGGTTCAACCAATGAGACATTGGTATGTTCGTGAGAAAGATTCAGACTTTGATCCAGAAAATAGCCTATTGTAAGTATTTTGCAAGTAATGTTTGATTTAGGGCTTTTTTGTGTTTGAATCACAAGCTAACGGTTTGCTTACGTTCACTTGCGGCTAGTTACCCTGAATTATTTTCATTGACTAAACACCATGAAGGGATGTTCTCTCCTAGACCTCAATGGTATAGTGAATGAGTTAGGGTATTCTAACAAAGTTTTATTATATTACTACTATCTGAGACCTACATTTGACAAAGGTAACACATATTGATTTATTGTAGTCGCCTTTGGCTCATACCTAACATTTTGTTTTACCAAGTGACCACCAATCTGACCACCATTAATGGACTTAGATTTACCCTTCTTCTTTTTACCCACGGTTTAGAATCCATCATTAGTCATCTCAACAATAGGAGCAAGAACAACAGGAGTAACAACAGTAATAGGAATCGATACCTTTTTAGGGCAATGGTCATAAACATGACTAAAACTCTTACATAGGTCACAACGAGGAGGCTTTCATTCATACTCAATAGTACTAAAAGTTTTAATTGTAAACCCCATATCCTCAATTAAATGAACACCAATAGTAAGACTTTCCTTTACATCCTCCGCATTAATTTTAATCAAACAACGGGCAAAAATACTTCTCCCCCAGACATTGAGGAGGTATAGGAGTCCAACATAATAGGCTTACCAATTTGAGACGCGATAATGCTAAGGCCATCTTCTGACAAAACTTGAATAGGAACATCATGGATTTTAACCCATATTGGAATACGAGTTAACTCTTCCTCACATTAACACGTACTCATAGGCCATTTCTTAAGAATGAGAGCGGCTTTTACGGATCATCCATGGCCCATTATCAAGAACATCCTCCAAACCATTTAAAGTATTGAATTGAAAGAAGAAAAAACTTTTGGAATTCATCATTATTCTAGTCAAACCATATTTACCCCAGTTATTTCGGACGTAGTATTCCACAACCAGAAACGCAATACGCTTTATAATGAAATAACCTTAGAAAGTATTGGCAAATCATGTACTAACCCTTTCCACAACCTTCCTTGGAATGGAGACATAAACACCTTCGCATAAATTTTCTAAAAATAACGAACGAAACTTTGCCTTTGATATACTTAGATCCAGTTTCGACCCTCCCGCTGCACTTGGTTTTGGTCGTGAGCCTCCCGCTGCGACAATGTAAGAACCAGGCTTATCTTGAATAGATACAGACTAGACAATTAGGGATTCATCAACATTAAGATTTTTCATCCACAAGAGCACCTACAATTGTTGAATCATCTACATGCGAAACCTTATAAGGAATCGCATCAGCATTAGTATTATCAGCCTGAATTTAATCACACATAGCAACTAAGGCATCCATGGCTGCTTCATGCATATTATTAGTCATCCCAGATAATAACTCTTCATGATTACCAGCTTCAATATCCTTTATTAACACGTCCAAGTCACCAACATTTATTAATGAAACTCCAAAAGTGGCAGCAACATCCACATTAAACTGACCTCGTGACATGTTAAAAATAGCAGTAGGAGAGACCAAAGGAGAAGAGTCACTCGCTTTAAGACTTCCACCACACGAGGCATTAGAGGCAAAAGCCCCATGATCTGAGTTGTGAACACTCCCCATAACAGTTTGGTCAGCCATCTCGCCAAGACGAGTACCTGCCATCTTATTCATAGGTGCAGGCCACACGCAAGGGTTCCTCACCATTAAAGTTAGCTTTCCCAACTAAAACCTTCCTAACATTAGCATCACTGGTATCCTTAATAAAAAACAGTAAAACCCGAATAATGAGCCGATCGCCCAAGCAAGAAAGTCTACGCCTACTAGCAAACGAACAGAACCCCAGCAGCTGCTAGGGCTCAAAACTAAATCACGACACCCTACTAACTGTTTTCCATACAGAGAAGATACCAGGAATAAGAATGTAAATAATAATCGATAATCAAACCTTAATAATGAAACCCTAAAGAGCGATTTAATGAAAACCTAAAAAGGATCAAAAACCTACAAGCAATCAGACCCAAAATCCTAATAAAATTAATGTTAAAGCATATAAAATCAGAGATAATAATGCAATAACCCTAACGTTATCAAGATTTGAAAGTAAGAAAGAGTAATCGATTTCAAGGATTTAGAGTTTTCTTAAAACAATCGCCATAGGGAATCGGTTGGAAAGTCTTTTATAGCATTGCTCGCTCTTTATTGGTATTAACAAGGTACCGAACCGTCCACACAAAACACCCTTTCATCATCTCGTATATAGTAAACTCTCTAGAGCCAATATCATCTCTACATACAAGAAGCAGACACCCACGTGACTCCAACAATCTCCTTTCCAGATGCAACATGCCAGGTATATCTGTTAGTTTTAACATTGGATCATCACAACCGCGAAGTTCCTCCCCGATGCAACCTATGAGTTATTTGTATGGTTGTTATAATTGGAAACCTATTTGTAACTAGAGGTAGCGGTAAATAACTTTGATTATTTGATCATTCATATTCCCATGTTAGGTTTGAAACTCAAACAAATTTTTACTAGTTTACAGTGTTCTCTTAAGACTTTGTAAATTAATTCTCATAACTCCTTTGACCAGGAGTTACAACTCTTTTGATTAAGAGTTGGCATCCCTATATATGGAGATGGACATTTTTGCATGAAACACACACCAGCAGAAAACCAAAACACTTAGAAATGAAAGGGATCTTGATTTATGCCTAAAACAAGAACTGCACTTTATTTTATCCTAAGGAGGTATTCGTGATACCCAGGCATAGGGTCGAATAATATTCTTTGGAAAGTGATTACACGAGTTTAAGTGATATTCGGTAACAATCTTTGGTAATTATTAAATATATACCAACAATAACTTTGCTCGACTTATGTCGTAACCAGTGTGCGACTTTTTGTTTCTCTTATAAGTTTTATGTCACTCCTCGACAATGGCGGAAACTCGGGAATGCAACATAATGATCAATCATAACACAAGATACACAAATAAAGAAAACTACATTGCATAAACTCCAAGTGCTATGAAGACCATCAACCTTGAACAAACTCAAGTGATGTCCCAAATCGCAACTAAAATCCACAATCTCTTACAATTATTCAAATGCCCACACAGGGGACCATAATCTAAACTTATTCCAAAACATCCAAAACTAAAATCAAACAACAAGCAAGCAAGACTTCAAACGAAATTCCACCCTGGATACTTCTAAGTCTGCTATCAATCACCAAACTACTCTTCTTTCACTTCACCTGAAAATGATACTCAAAATCGTCAACAATAATGTTGGTGAGCTCGTAGGTTTGACCTTAAACCCAAAAGCTGTGCCAATATTT
>BQNB010117951.1:4351-21085 GCA_026074375.1 Tanacetum coccineum
TACTAACAGAACTAACTATCACTATCAGACTTAACTGTTATACTATCAGTATTAAGTCTGTTACAATCTATTTTCCCAATAACAGATTCCATCTTTTCCACCCATTGGGTCAGGCCAACGACTCCTTCAGTGCCTTTGAAATTCATAGGCTGGCACTTCAAGAAATCAGTGTAAGTGCATTCTCGTTGAGTAGGCACTTGCCTTCTTCTGCCGGTTCCTGAACCATGGCTATTATCGCCATCTCTGCTCCTGCTTGCATCGCGTTCTGCTAGAGCAGCAGCAACGCCTTGATCGATTAAAGCTTGGAGTTGAGCATCAGTGACAGTTGTGGTAGGAGTGGTTGTGGTGGCAGGTGTTGCTCTCGTGGTTCTTCTTGTTGGTAGCATCTTCTTCAAAAATCACAAGGAATATAATACACGTCAGATTTCATACAATCATAAACGCAACATGACATATGTAAAATAAATAAAACAAGATCACAATCCACAGTGAAATATACAACTGAAAGTGAAAATCAACAATGACATAAATAAATCAACATCCATACACAACAACATCGATAATCATACATGATGGCCCTGATTACAACATGTTCAGTACAATGAGATACAAAAGTGAAAATATGGACCTAAGGCGGTGTTAGCTGGGGATCACCCATAATACTTAACACGCCATACAATGATAGCTAAGAAGATAAAACAAAAGTCCCTACAGCCTATTAGCTGGGAGTAACCCATAAAACTTAATAGGCTATACAGGATAGCTACAAATGATACATGACTAACAGCTGCTGCCAGCCTCAGCTGGCCCATCCTGGGGCTCTGGGTCTCTAGCCTCTAGTGTCGCAATACGTCCAAGCGCTGTAGTCAACTGAGTCTGAAGTGATGTGGTCTGAGTAATCAACGTGGCAACCTGTGCCTCCAGTGTCCTAACATGTGCCTCTATGGCTGCACTCCTCTCCTCAGAACTAGTCCATGCTATACGAGCATATACAGCCTCTCTATCCAAAATCATAGTTGTGTGGCGGTGATATGGCCTATCTCTGAACAGTGTGTTGACTCGGGCTCTCAAATATGCTCGGTCATCTTGTGCATCCTCGAATCTCACCTGGGACTCCTTATTCTATTGCCTAACAGTAGTAGCAAGCTCTGTCACTCTCTGGTTGACCCCCTCCAAGGTGGTCGGTGCTACCTCCAGCATGGCCTCAACAATCTCATCCCAAGTATCGGTAATCTCATAACCCGTCTCCATAACCTTGTCTCGCCTAAGGTCAGCCTCTAGAGTAGTCCCTGGTTGTCTCATAGCACAAGCTGTTGAACTCTCCCCGATCTCTGAGATTCTGGGGGGTGGGAGCGGGGAGTAGTAAGGCAAGCCTCTCTATCCGAGGCGGTCATTCACAGTCCACAGGAAATATCAGTCCTATGGGAAGTAGATGGTAGTAATAAGGGTGGTGATGCAGCTCTCATCCGAATCCCAGCTGCCTTATGGTGAGTGGTGATGGTAGGGGTAATGGTAGAGATGCTACAGGTAGTGGTAGTGTAAGTGCGGCAACATGATCAGCAATGCATGCCTCCATGGATGCTAACATAGGTGGCTCAAGTGTGACATTCTTCTGTGCCCTACGGAGACGTGTCTAAGCAAAGGGGACCTTAGTTTGAGGTGATCTAGGTGTAGGTGCAGACTCACCGGTCTCAAATGTCTCTGTATCCCCAGCTAAGGGAACAGGGTCAACAATAGGTATAGCTAAAGAGTCGGCCGGAGCTAGGTGCTCCTCCTCCTCATCATCATCATCCTTGTCCTCAAAGGGCTCCTCATCCTCATAATCAGTATCATCATCATCATCGTCATCATCGGAGGGCTCATCGTTACCATCCCCTCCATCAGCAGGATAGTCAGTATGATCCTCCTCGGGGTCCTCTTCCAGATCAGAGTCGGCCGCGTAACCTGGTGATAAGGCAGTAGGTGATGCATCCGCAGCAAGAGGATGGTCCTCCAAGGGTGCCTCTGCATCGGATGGTGCTAAGTACTTGGGGTACTCAGGCTCCAATACATATGGTACATCAATAGGTGAAGGTGGGTACTCAGGACCCGGCACGTAATTAGGAGATGGTGGTGCTTAGGACCGGGCACATAGTCAGGAGATGGTGGAGCTAGACCGCTGCAATGGGGAGTCCCTCATATCCGTATACTAATCCTCGTAGAAGGGCCCTCCATCAGACGGCTCCTCATCAGCTCCCTATAAACAAAAAACAAAAGACTCTCCTTGCTCGGATATATTGTAGACAGATGTTTAGTGACAGTGGATGCAAGACATACCCTGCTGTAACAACAAAATAAACTTATATAAGTATATTATATGAGGTCAATATAGTATATACGTAGTATAATATAAACACGTATATAGATCATGAAAGCATATAGTGTAACCGACTAATGCAACTCAATAGTGTATGTATGTCCCGATGCAACTTGGATCATAACAGCTACAAATCATATACCACAACTACTAATCCAGCCTTCCAATACTCAAAATACCCTCCATGAAGCATAATACGAAAAATGACTTTGAGCAGTAGAAATATAAACTAGCAGTAGTAATAAATGACTAGCAGTAGTAACGAAACACTTCCCCTCAAATGGTGCATGTAGATGGTTAAACATTTAATCAATAAGCTTCCCCTGAAACCCATATGTTTACCATCTCTTGAATATCGAACTCTGTAGGCTCTATGTAGTGATCACTGATGAAGAAAATTAAATATAACGAATTTGATGAAGAAGTAGAATCTCTCAAACTTGTGTCTTATGTCTTGCACTATCCACGTGACGTCGAACTCATACCAAGACCAAAATATAAGTAGATCGCAATCTCTTGACAAAATCCTCAAATATAAGAGACACTGAGCACTACAACGTAACTCCTTAAAGTGATAGCAAATGTGAGCATTGAGCACCAAGAGAAAAAAATCATACACCTTTGCTAGATTTTTCAAGTCTTCGTTAACACCATTAAATCACGAACAAGTTATCTTTAAAACCAATGTCCTGCTATAAACATGACTTTAAGATATGATAAGACACGCATCTGTGAAACCCAACTACAACATCAAATAAACAATATTCAATTGTCTTCATAATTACCTCTTCAAATAATCTCCAAAACAAGCCATGAAATAAGAATAAACTGAAATAATTCTAGTTCTGTCTGAAATCCAAAACCATCCAAAAATCACGTACTGTCCGATATCGGTCATAACTAGTAGTGGAAACTACTTTTATCGAACATAACTAGCAGTGGAAACTGCTTTTCTCGGATAACTCAAGCAGTGTAAACATTCTTCTCGGACAATACTAGCAGTTGAAACTGCTTCCTTGTGCGAACAGTACTAACCTACTCGAATAGTATTAACCATGATCGATCAAAGTAGGTAGCATTAACAATTTTTGAACAACATAAAGCATGGGCGAACAATATTAACTTAATACTGTTATACTTCTTCAAATCCCAAACAGTAACAACTTGTTTTGAGCAGCTTTAGATATTTCGAACAACATTAACCTTCTTATATTAGTACCAAGAGACGAGCAATACTAATGTATCAAGTAGTACTAAAAATGTTCGAAGAGTATTAACATTCCATTGTGCTCAAACAGTATTAATATACATAAAACTCAAATCGAATCATGTTCCTTGTATTTCATACCGCCATATCTTCCTTGTGAGCTCATCAAAATAATCAATAGCAGTAGTAGGACATGTAGATTCGACACCAGAAAACATACTACTAGGGTTCATCATCACCCATGTGGGTAACTCACCAGAACTAGTAATATTATAAATAAGAACCATATTAGAGTTTTATCGCCACAACAAATCAAAGTCTTTGTTATTTTGTGCTTCTACTCGTAACTTCTCAATCTTTTCTTTTAACCACAAAGAGAACAAATTCTTGAGAGTACGAAATCCAACGAGATTAATAACAAGAAAATCATATAGCCAAAAACTCTTGGATTGGGATTTCCTTGATCTCGGTTTAATAATACAAATCTTACATCAAAATAACAAATCGAAACCCCAAAAAAAATATTAACGCTTACTAATTGTATTGCATACCCAAGTAGGTAGAGAGGACGATCATAAGCATCATTATATCAACATAACTTCAAAACACCATTGAAACTTTTAACCATCTCGATTTCTTGAAAATTAGGGTTTTAGGGTTTCTTCAAAAACCTTGTAGATCCTAGATCGAGAGCCATGTGACTCTGATACCACATGTTGAATCTAAAGATTGTTTAAGCTCAGGTTGTTTAGACCTTTATCTAGGATAATATCAATGTTCATAAGTTATAAAAACAAAGCGGAATAAGAACAAAGATATTCAACAAGGTTTACCATTCATACGTTTTCACCAAGCCCCAATTCTAGATGATCAATTCTAGAACGGTTACAATCTAACAGGGATCAAAGATCCTTGGGGCTACACCAACTCTACTAGACGTCTACATCTTTAACACTTTGTGTACACACACTTTTCTGGATATCTTAAACCTACACACCTAATACCCTTTATATAGAGGGATATTAAGGCTTACAAAGGAAGCTAATCAATAGATAAGGAAACTATTTAAATCACATTAAATCACATTAATATGTTTCCTAATCATTATCTTTAACATCTTTGACCAAATCTTCATAATTCTCCACCAGCTTGAAGAATTCTTTAATGACGATTCTGATCCTTTTGTTTCATTCTTTTATTTATTTTGTCTCATCAAATTTAGAATCCCAACAATCTTCCCCTATTTGATGATGACAAAACAAACAAAGTCGTGTACGAACTTCATCATAAAGCCAAAGCTTCCCCTGAAGTTGAGATGTAATCATCTCCCTGAATGAAACAAAACTTCCAAGCTTCCCCTTAATCAGATATCCTTTGTATCATGCCACCATATATGATAAGCTGCAAATCATATCTCTATAATCTTCTTCCCCTTTTTGTAATCATCCAATAGGGGTCTTCAGTAGATAAGCAACTTGTAAACACTTCCCCTCAAATGGTGCATGTAGATGGTTAAACATTTAATCAATAAGCTTCCCCTGAAACCCATATGTTTACCATCTCTTGAATCTCGAACTCTGTAGGCTCTATGTAGTGATCACTGATGAAGAAAATCGAATATAACGAATTTGATGAAGAAGTAGAATCTCCCAAACTTGTGTCTTATGTCTTGCACTATCCACGTGACGTCGAACTCATACCAAGACCAAAATATAAGTAGATCGCAATCTCTTGACAAAATCCTCAACTATATGAGACACTGAGCACTACAACGTAACTCCTTAAAGTGATAGCAAATGTGAGCATTGAGCACCATGAGAAAAAAAATCACACACCTTTGCTAGATTTGTCAAGTCTTCGTCAACACCATTAAAGCACGAACAAGTTATCTTTAAAATCAATGTCCTGCTATAAACATGACTTTAAGATATGATAAGACACGCATCTGTGAAACCCAACTACAACATCAAATAAACAATATTCAACTGTCTTCGTAATCACCTCTTCAAATAATCTCCAAAACGAGCCATAAAATAAGAATAAACTGAAATAATTCCAGTTCTGTCCGAAATCCAAAACCATCCAAAAATCACGTACTGTCCGATATCGGTCATAACTAGCAGTGGAAACTACTTTTATCGGACATAACTAGCAGTGGAAACTGCTTTTCTCGGACAACTCAAGCAGTGTAAACATTCTTCTCGGACAATACTAGCAGTTGAAACTGCTTCCTTGTGCGAACAGTACTAACCTACTCGAACAGTATTAACCATGATCGATCAAAGCAGGTAGCATTAACAATTTTCGAACAACACAAAGCATGGGCGAACAATATTAACTTAATACTGTTATACTTCTTCAAATCCCAAACAGTAACAACTTGTTTTGAGCAGCTTTAGATATTTCGAACAACATTAACCTTCTTGTATTAGTACCAAGAGACGAGCAGTACTAATGTATCAAGCAGTACTAAAAATGTTCGAACAGTATTAACATTCCATTGTGCTCAAACAGTATTAATATACATAAAACCCAAATCGAATCATGTTCCTTGTATTTCATACCGCCATATCTTCCTTGTGAGCTCATCAAAACAATCAATAGCAGTAGTAGGACATGTAGATTCGACACCAGAAAACATACTACTAGGGTTCATCATCACCCATGTGGGTAACTCACCAGAACTAGTAATATTATAAATAAGAACCATATTAGGGTTTTATCGCCACAACAAATCAAAGTCTTTGTTATTTTGTGCTTCTACTCGTAACTTCTCAATCTTTTCTTTTAACCACAAAGAGAACAAATTCTTGAGAGTACGAAATCCAACGAGATTAATAACAAGAAAATCATATAGCCAAAAACTCTTGGATTAGGATTTCCTTGATCTCGGTTTAATAATACAAATCTTGCATCAAAATAACAAATCGAAACCCAAAAAAAATATTAACGCTTACTAATTGTATTGCATACCCAAGCAGGTAGAGAGGACGATCATAAGCATCATTATATCAACATAACTTCAAAACCCCATTGAAACTTTTAACCACCTCGATTTCTTGAAAATTAGGGTTTTAGGGTTTCTTCAAAAACCTTGTAGATCCTAGATCGAGAGCCACGAGGCTCTGATACCACATGTTGAAACTAAAGATCGTTTAAGCTCAGGTTGTTTAGACCTTTATCTAGGATAATATCAATGTTCATAAGTTATAAAAACAAAGCGGAATAAGAACAAAGATATTCAACAAGGTTTTCCATTCATACGTTTCCATCAAGCCCCAATTCTAGACGATCAACTCTAGAACGGTTACAATCTAACAGGGATCAAAGATCCTTGGGGCTACACCAACTCTACTAGACGTCTACATCTTTAACACTTTGTGTACACACACTTTTCGGGATATCTTAAACCTACACACCTAATACCCTTTATATAGAGGGATATTAAGGCTTACAAAGGAAGCTAATCAATAGACAAGGAAACTATTTAAAACACATTAAATCACATTAATATGTTTCCTAATCATTATCTTTAACATCTTTGACCAAATCTTCATAATTCTCCACCAGCTTGAAGAATTCTTTAATGACGATTCTGATCCTTTTGTTTCATTCTTTTATTTATTTTGTCTTATCAAATTTAGAATCCCAACCCCTACAGCTTACCTTCATAAAACAAACGGCGCTAAGAAGATACAATAGAACGACCTCTAAATTTATTGTTTGAAAAGTAATCCTCCGTTGTTTCCTTGAAATTGATAATAACATTTGTCCCCATAATTCAATCACAATGAAAAGCCTTGAAAACAACCCACGAGATTTGATCAACTGAAAAAAAGTATAAATCTATAAATAAATTTCTTGTATATTTTAGACTTCCAGTGCACATCAAGTAGGCCCTTAGCATCTAATTCACCTGAGAAAAATATGCTTAAAAAGTGTCAACAGTAAAGTTGGTGAGTTCATAGGTTTGTTTAAATACAAATGTTTAACCAAAGTTCTGTAAAGTATGTATGACATTCAAACCTGGTAAGTTCCCAAAATGGGTATATATGGATGTCATAATTCAACAGAGTTTGTAACATAGCATGACCATTTCAATCCCCAAATACCAACAAAAATGAACCGTATGAACGTTGAACCACAATTGTTTAAAGCATGTATGATTTTATAATTATCACTCCTAAATGATTCAATTAAGCATAGTAAAAATGTAAAAATTGGAGATCACAAGCTTTCTTGGTCCTATAGCAATTATACAAACTATAAATGCGACCAGCATAAAAAAGTTTCCTCCTCCCCGGCCCTCAAGCAATTATACAAACTAATAAAGCGACCCAAACATAAAGTCTTTCCGCCCTCAGCAATTATACAAAATATATTGCGACCAATATAAGTAATTTCGGCCCTCACAATTAAACAAACTTAATGCAACCAATAAACGTATTTCCGCCCTCAGCAATTATACAAACTATAATGCCTACCAACATAAGATATATCCGGCCCTCAAGCAAAATATACAAACTCTATTTGCGACAAATATAAAGTAATTTCCGTCCCTCAACAATTATAAAAACTATAATGCGACCAATATAAGTATTTCTGGCCCTCAGCAATTATACAAACTATAAAATGTACCAATATAAGTATTCCCGACCCCTCATCAATTATAGCAAACATAATGAGACCAATATAATTAATTCCGCTTGTGTCCAATTTATAAAACAAAGCATATGTTTCTCACCCCAAAACGCGTCCATAAATATAACCAAGTATCGTATCTCACCGCGAGATATATAATTGAGTATGCAAACCATTTTGTAATCAACCATGTAAAATGCATTTGTAAACAAGCATGTTCTCACCCCAAAAATATGTATGTAAATACAAGTAAAACACGGGGGCTAAAAACTCACATTGATGTTGTAAATATATCAAACTGCGCATATTTAACGGCAGCACAAACGGAAAAACCCGAATTACTCGATCGAAGATGCAGCTTAACTTAACAGTTAAGTCCCACTAGCCTAGGATAATGTATTTGGGTTTCCCGATGAATGGTTACGTCAACGCGACACGTTGATAAAGATTTAGATTTCCAAGTGGTAATAGTTTGGTGGTTGGTTAAATAAAATAAATCAAAAAAAATAAACGCAACGTATGTAATATAGTCCGTACATATTACATATGGAAAATGGACAAGTATATAATTCATATGGTGAATTATATAACAAAGACAAACAACCAAAAGAATAATCGAGGTATATAATACTTTGCAAGTATTATATAAGAAACGTGAGAAAAATAACTGAAGCAAAACAATTCGACACGTTTTCAGAAATCACCAATTAAATTAATAAAATGTCCTTGCATAAAAGTAAACGTACGTTTTAAAGTTTCATAATATATAAACGATGTTTTCAAAGCTTTTACAATCATTATGACTTTATCTTCCAGTCGAGAATTATAAAATAATATTTTATAATTTAATGTTTCGTTACGACTTTTAACTAAACTAGTTGCGTTGTTGTAAAAGTTTTGTTTATGTATCGGTTTATTGTATAATTATAAATTAAACAATCTTAGAGCTAACTTAAATCCTTTTTCAATCAATCCGTTTTGCAATTTCTCGCGCGTTTTAGAAATATATATATATATATATATATATAGACACACATCTAAACTAAACCAAATAATAAATATTACATTTATTTAACCAATTTAAACCACCAATATATCCGGTTTTAATATTTATAAAACCTTATGTTATATTCATTAGTCGATTTGTATAAACCAAACACACCCTAAAGGTTTTCCTGCTCACCCAAACACAGTCTTACGGTTATTCTGCTCAACCAAACGCACCCTTAGTGCGTTCCTGCACAACCAAACACACCCTTAGTGCGAAACTGCTCACCCAAACACCCTCTTACAGTTTAACTGCTAACCCAAACACCCTCTTACAGTTTTCTGCACACCCAAACGCACCCTTATGTGACTGCCGCTAAACCAAACACACCCCATACGCTTTCTTGTTAAGCCAAACGCACCCTATGTGGTTATTACTAAACCAAACGCACCCTTATTGTGTTTCTCTTAACCCAAACGCACCCCATGGTGTTCTATCAAACCAAAACGCACCCTTGGCTGTGAAACTGCCAAAACCAAACGCACCCTAATCATGTTATAAACAAAACCAAACGCATCCTTGTCGGTTTATACATAAACCAAACGCCCCTAATCCGCTCTATCCTAAACCAAACGAACCTAGTTGTTTTCTACTAAACCAAACGCAACCTTAGTGCGTTTCACAGCCAACCACGCACCCTTGTGCGGGCTGCTGCTGAACCACCGAAACAAACACCCTTCGTGGTGTTTCTGTTAAACCACAACACACTCTTGGTGCGAGTATGAAAACCAACCGCACCATATGCTAAACCCAACCCGAACGCCCCCCTTTGGCTGTCACAAATCCAACACACCCTCGGCTGACCCAAAACCAAAACTCACCCTTTTGGTGATTCGCTTAAACCACACGCACCCTTCTTGGGGTTTAGCCACCGAAGCAAACACACCGACCACAACCAAAACGCACCTTATTCTTTATAACCTAAAACCAACGCACCCTGGTTGGTTTTTGTCGAGCCAAACGCACCCTTATGGTGCTATAAATTCGAACGCACTCTTTTTATGGCGGCTGTACAGCGGTGGCTGTGATGACGGCAGTGGGGTGGTGCACGAGTGGTGTGACACAGGTGACAAAAAGATGATGGCGTCGGTCCGCTGGTGGCGGTGATGTTCGATTCGTGGAGAGGGTGGCGGTGGTGTTGATGGTGGCGTGTGGGAGATGGCTGACGTGGGGTGGTGATGGTGTTGGATCGGTGGTGGTGCGATGATGTTGATGGTGTGGGATGATATAGATGGATGCCGACGGTGGGCGGTGGTATAGTGGCAGCGGCTGTTGCCGTAGTTGGTGGTGGAGGTGGCAGGGGGGTGGTCGAGGCGGTGGAGGCGCGTGGTATAGTGGATCGAATAGATCGGGTGGCGAGGAATCTTTTTGGATTCGGCCGGAAAAGTCCGCCGGAAAAGTTTTCCGTCGACGGCGGCGTGGTGGTGGCCGGAATCCGGCGGCTGGCCGGCGGCCGAAAATCATGGGAGAGGGAGAGAGTCATGTGTGTGTGTTTATATAAGATAAAAATGAAAAAAATGTATAAAACTTTTTATATATATTAAGAGTTTTAAATGCAAAGTGGCAAGTTCAAATAGATGGGGGGTCATTGTGTAAATTTTTAATATAGTTTTGATAAAAAGCGGTTCGGGACTCGTTTGAGCGACTTAACGGATGATTCGAGTCACGAAACTTGCGCCATTGTTTTCCAATTCATTTTTCTGATAAGAATGAGTATTCGCTCGACTAATTTTCGTAAACATTTTATAAAACTTATTTAAAACGTTTATTATTTATTTTGTATATTACTGATAAACTTTGTCCGGAAAATAAAATGAATTTTAACCCGAATATTCGCGTTTTTCAACAAACGCTTTTAATTAAAATGCTAAGTAATTTATTAAATATTTTTATTTAATAAAATGTGGTAATTAAATATAATTTAATTATTTTCTGCGTCGGAACGCGTTGGTTTCATTTTTAAAACTTTGCGAGGCTGTTTTAGCCCTTTTCTACTCGTTTTCAAGTCTCGGATAAAACTGAAAAGTTGTCCGAAATATCGTTTTACATCAAATTGCTTTAGAGTCCGAGTTGTGAAAATGTGGTTTAGCTGGTCGTTTTTGATACGTCAGCTTAGAAATAATCTATATCTTTTTCGTTTTCGAGCCAATAAGTTAAAAATAACTTTCACTTATGAGATGTAATAATAAATATGATTTATTATAATAAAAATATGTTCCGAAAATTTTACCGGTTACGCGGTAATTACTTTTATGTGACAATAAAAGACCAAAAGTCAAAAGGTCAAGTCAGACCCAAAAAGTCAAAGGGTAAAATAGTTATTTAAAATTTCAAAAATTGTTGGATGTTACAGTACCTACCCCTTAAAGAAATCTCGTCCCGAGATTAAATTTGTGTTAACCGTTTGTGTGACCAAGAAAAGATTTAAGATTTTATAAACCAGTTCTAAACAAGACGCTGATAACTTTATTCAGCAAAAATTCGGTGTTTCGACACTTTTCAATATACCAAAAATTTTGGCTAGGTTTAACCAGGATATTTAATCCATCAAAATAGGTTTCTCAAAAATATCATTACAGATCTTATGACTGATGTAACTGCTAACAATACTCATATTTGCAACTTGTGAACTTTTCACTCTCGACATTTATTATATCTTAAGTGATTGTGCTATTTTGAATTTCAACCATGAATCAACGTTTTACAAAATACTATGCTTCACGTTCCACCCAAGAGTTTGAAGGCGAGATCATCCCATGTAGCGACTTTCGTCTCGGCACATCCCAACCTTGCGGCTAAGTGACCAGGCTTTTGACACCCCACAGAGACTAGTATCGGGACTCACGGACCTTAGATTTCAAAAACTCTCAGGTTTCCCGAATATTCATAGCTTATAAAATAGAATAGTCAAAGTTCAAAGACATATTTGAATTTAACAAAAAGAAATCTATTTATTAATTCATCCTTAATATTAAACATAACATTTATGCAATTGTAACCCTCGACCTTTTAGAAGGCTGCAACATCGGTTGTGAGCCGGCAAGATGCAGCAAACTTTTATCAGTCTCGGATTTTTATTCTTACTATGGGCTTTCTTTAGAAGACTACCACATCGGTTGTGAGCCGGCAAGAGGTAGTAAACTTTTATCAGCCCACAGCTTTTATTATTATTATTATTATTATTATTATTATATATATATATATATATATATATATATATATATATATATATATATATATATATTTTTTTACTTTATATAGAGAAGACTTCTTTTTGAAAAATTCAAGTATAAGTTTGAACTAAGACTAAAATTTTTGCTATATATTACATAAAAATTGTTGATTTAAGTTTAATCTCCAAAAACAGCACGTATATTAATCCGGTTAAGAGCTTATGGGAGAAAAAGCCACAAATTACATACATGAGCTCTTAAGATTTCCAAATAATCCTTGCTTAGCATCCCACTCATACTTAACTCTATCATTTTTCGTTCTTCGCGAATTTCTGCGAACGCTTAGCCTAAAAGTTAAGGAACAAGCTAGAGCTCAACACGCTCGATCGGGTCAAAATTTACTCTTATTCTACCCAGCAGGAAAGTCAAAATTGTGACAAAAACACTTATTTTATTTTTGAAAATTTTAAAATTTTTCATATTTTTGAAAATTTTGGTGGGAAAACGGGGTACGTGAGAACAACGGGCAAAAGTAGGTAAGATTATATCAAAGATATACTACCCCATACTAAAACTAAACATTGTCCTCAATGTTTCCTAATCTAAGGCTAAAAACCCCATACTAGAACTCAAAAAGGTCGAATGCATAACTCAAGCCTGAAGAAAGTATTACAAAAATCTTTAGCCGTTTATCAAGTGTGCTAAAAGATAAATGTTAGTCGATAATAATCTTTAGGATATCGGATTTCCCCAAACTAATGGCAAGCAAAGGCTAGGAAGCTCGAGTGGACCGGGACAAAACACCGAACACGAGAGTCTTTAGAAAATTTTGGGTCAATCCTGCAAATAATCACAAGTACAAACAACAACAAGAATCGGAAGAGTACAAGCCTCCTTATATCACAATAAGAAAGAAGATAGAAGGATAAGCATGGGGTGCCTCCCACGAAGTGCTTTGTATTTGGTAACCAAGTCACATAGCTTGACTCGATCCCCGAATTCATTCGTCCTTGGAGAAAGTAAATGGAAGATAAAATATCAATCGGGCTTTCATTAATGTTTGGATAAACATTTAAGCATATGAAAGTTCCATCCCAATGAGATGCCACCAGCTCTAAGTGGAGATGTCGGGATCAAAAATGATGTCCTCATTCTCGGTGGAGGAAAGTAAAGGAGAAACCTCGGGGTAGGTGAGATACGGGAGAAAAATCCGAATTTCAAATGTGAAAGAATCGTCAACTTCAACATTAATCTCACCTCCCCCTGGGTCAAAATATTCATCTTCATTAAGCTCATCACCATTGTTTATCACGGGCACATCGGGTTCCATGTCGAAGGTTAAACGCTCATATTCGGGTATAGGATCATCGTTAAGCAAGTTGTCAATAATATCCTCTTCCGAGTCAAAACCACTTCCAATACCCGGTGGTATCGAATCATCTGGTCCAGAAAATATATCGATCTCTTCCCTATTAGAGTCATTATCCTCAATGAGAGTAGTAGATGTGGGAAGAGACTCGATGATTGTATGAGAATTTTCCGGCGACCGGGAAGATAAATTTTCGCATAGCAACGACATTCGACTGATATAATCCTTGTGCTCTCTATCAATTCTTAGAGGAATCGTGATGACTGATCCAGCAAACTCATAGTGGAGAGGATCACTTTTGGGAGAAAAAGTATCATGATGTGGTTCATTCTCAATGTGTTGTGGTTCATGATCGAAAAATACATTGGGAGAGAGATTATGGGTGGTATCATCACTAAGCAAACTCTCAAGATATAATACGTCTCCTTCTGAGTCATAATAACCTTCCTCAATATACGTAGGAACTTCGATAGCTAGAAAAGCATCGATCTCATCATTGTCGCCTCCTGGGTCGAAACACTTAGCTTTTTCAATTGGAGCATCGTACAAAATTCTTTTCCAATCATTCGTTTTATATTCCAAATCAAATAAATCATCATTCCCTTTGAAAAGTGGATCATCGATGAATCCCTCGAGAATAGAAGCAACGCTTTTCATAGGAGTGGACGGATCATGGTTAAGTAGATTCTCAATGTCGTCTCCTGGAGCGAGACACTCATCCTTATTAGAATCAGAAAGAGGTGTGACTAGGAAAGTCGACTTATCAAGGTTGGAATTATAAGAATCCTTGCACTTGATGTCCTCTAATACTTCATCAAAAAGAGGGTTTATGTCACTAGAGTTGAAATTGACATCAAATTTGAAAAGAGAGTTAGAGAAAGTCACGGAATCATCACGTGGAACGTTGATGGAAGAGAAATCGTCACACGAAGGTAAAACATTCTTACTATCACTCCTGGATGTATTCTCAGATTCTCTTGGGATTGGGATAATTTCCTCAACACTAAAAGTACTAAGGTGCTCGTCCCCCATTATGAGAGAATCCTTGGGCTCAATAGACGGTAAGGTGGATGTAATTGCAAAAACCAAAGAAACTAGAGGTGTTTTGTTTGAATGAAAAATGCTCTCCTTGTAAATAACTTTAAAATTCTTCAAACAAGGTGTGATACGAGTTTGGCGTTTAGCTATCGGCTCTGTGAGATTCTTCACTTCCTGCTTTTCCTTTTCATCGTCGGCATCTTCCGGTGAGGGTGAGCAAACTAGAGTAGGTTCATCGGTAAACCTTTTAAAACTATCCTTGCATGAGTCATTAACCATTTTAATTGACTCGTTTATACGCTTTTAAGGATGTTTTGACGTGCCATCGACATGAAAAGTTATTTGTTCATTTCCGTCCCTCAAAACAAGCTCTCCTTTGTACACATCAATTAAAGCTCGACTGGTTCTTAAAAAGGAACTCCTAAGTATGAGTGGTACTCGAGGATCGGCTTCAAAATCTACAACAACAAAGTCGGTAGGAAAATGGAAATTCCCAACTTTGACAAAAAAATCTTCGGCGACTCCTTTAGGACGAGTAATCAATCGATCCGCTAGCTCTAAAGTTATCCGAGTTGGTGTAAGTTCGGGTAAGGATAGCTTTTTCCAAATAGAAAGAGGCATAAGATTTATGCTTGCACCAAGATCGGCCAAGGCGTGACATACATCCATTCCCGGGAAATTACATGGAATAAGAAACTTTCCGGGATCTCCAAGCTTTTCGAGAAGCTTTTTGAGGAGCATTGCCGAGCAATTCTCGTTCAACGGTATCTTAGTTAACTCAAGCAACTTTTCCTTATTCATAAGCAAACTCTTAATCGTAGGAGCAAATCTTGGCATCAAAAGTAAAGCATCCGCGAAACTTATGTCGAAGCGCAAATCTTGAAAGATTTGGAAGATCTTCTCCATTTGATTCGAAGTTTTGTCATGGGACTTTTGATCATCACGTCGTGAAGGATATGAAATATTTGGCTTAGGTAAACTCTTCGGAACTTCAGATTCCGGAGTTGGAATGGTTTTAGGCAAAGTCTTTGGAACATCTGGTTCCAGAATAGAAATAGGGATAACCAAAGGTGGGATTTAAGCGGTACTTCCTTGGAAATTAGATTGCTCTTTATCTGTTGTCTCCTCGGTTTCTCGTTCCACTACCTTTTTAGGAGAAGGATTAGTAGGAATTGAGGGTCCCTCGTAAGCAACACCACTTCGAGTAGTGATTGCTTTCATCTCACCCTTCGGGTTTAGAATGGTATTACTCGGAAGAGTACCCGAAGTTGAGGCTTGTTTTTGAAACAATCCACAAATCATGTTTTGCAAATTATTTTGAAAAGTATTTTGTTGATTCATCATGACGGCTTGTTGAGATTTTATCGTATTTTGATTTGATTTTGCATGTTCCTCAACATTTGATCGTTATTTCTCTTGTAACTTGAAAAATCATTTGAAATCTCTTGTTGAACTTGATTATTAGGCACTTGAAATGGTTGGTTTTGAAATCCTTGGTTTTGAAAATTTGGAGCATGATTATTTTGAGCTTGAAAACCTTGATTTCCATGAAAATTATTTCCCCGATTAAAATTATTCCCTTGACCTTGATTATTGAACCTATTTTGACCATTGTTTTACACCGGAGCAAAACCTGGTGGTGCCATTTGATTACTAACACGGTTCGGAGGGTTAACTTGATTGTAAGTACCCGTGGTCGCACAAACACTAGATTGATTGTTATCGGTAGTCGGACAATTATACCAAGAATGGGCACCACCACAAGTAACGCAAGTTTCCTCAATTGCTTTAACTGGAGCGGGAGTGACAACTTTCTTTGAGTCAATCTCGACTAAGGTCGAAAGTTGATCTGCAAGCTTATCAATTCTTTCATCCGTTTTACTAGAAGTAGCATTCATCCTA